>JAGXJF010003576.1:0-60671 GCA_019208055.1 Stipa capillata
CAAATCTCCTAGCATTGGGCCCTAGAGGTCCCTACCTGACGATGCCATGCCCCGGGGTATACCAGCGGAGGAGGAAGTCGGCCCCGACAGCACGGGGTAGCCCAGGCCCACGACTCGGAATCCGACTGGGATACCGGGGTGCATCATCAACTTGGAGTACAAGACATGTATATTTAGTAGGTCTAGTTGCAACCGACTAGGACTCTACCTTGTAACCGCTCGGACTCATGTAACCCTACCCCCCCGACCACCTATATAAGGGGAGTAGGGGCCTCCCGATCGGCAGACTTAGATCTAGACTAGTCATACCACCTCGGTTTAAAGAGATTTTTTGTGGAGTGGTGTGCTATATTCTCATGCACATGCCTGCAAAATTTGAGCATATTCCGACGGTTCAATCTCCGGCGATCTTCCGACTATCAAACCGCTGCCGACGCATGAGGCTACGTCACTCCACCGACTCGGACTTCGTCGCTCCACCGACTCGGACCTCGACGCGCCACCACTCCGCCGACTCGGCGGACTCGGACCTCGACGCGCCGCCGCTCCGCCGACTCGGACCTCGACGTGCCGCCGCTCCGCCGAGTCGACCTCGCCGCTTCCGCCGACCCGGACCTTGACGCGCCGTCGCTTCACCGACTTGGACTTCGTCACTCTACTCGCCGACTCGGACTGCGTCGCGCCGCCGCTTCCGCCGAGTCGACCTTATCACTCCGCGGACTCGGACCTCGACGCGCCTCCACTCCGCCGACTCGGTCCACAGTCGGCTCGGGCCACGTTACCAACGCCTGAAACATTGAACAGCTGCGTCGCTTCTTACGCTTAAAAGCTAAGTATTTTCATACTTTGCATTTATCAGCATGAGTAATTACTATTTTTTTGCTCTATCTGGAGTTTTATTTTAAGTCTTTCCGACTGCCCCGCTATGTACGCTCACGGCCATGCATAGCGGATACTTGGGTGCTACACCCACTGGGTGCGTCTAGGCGCATTCGGTGCGCTTTTCCTTCCTAAACAACTATTTAAGTACTGTGTAAAAAGCTCGGAGTCAACTCTTCGTCTCCGGCTGCCGGTCTACGCCACACCCCCCGCGCTATACAAGGCACACGCCCACGGCTAACCTTCATGAGGCACACGCCCACGGCTAACCTTTACGCAAAGGGAGGATACGACGGGTCGGCAAGAGCACACACGATGAGCCAGCTTACACACGAACAAATATTAACGGAAGAAAGAGCGAAATAAAGTTAAAACCAAAAAGCACGCATAAGTTTCACTCGGCTTCCCGAGTACTTTACATGTAGCGGTTTTTACATCTTTATTCTTTACTTTACAGGTTGAGGAACTCGGCCAAGGCATTCGCTCTGTACGTGACCTCATCCCTCAGCAGGGGAACCTCTTCATCGAGGGAGCCGACAGCTACCCGGGCAAATTCATCAAGACCCTCCACTCGGTTCCTCGAACCAACTGGAGGCTCGGGGGCTACACCCACTGGGTGCACTGTTCGTGCCCCCAGTGTGGAATCTGCAAAAGGAAAAAGAAAACGGCCGTAGTGCGCTTCAGGGCCGCCAGTCGGGACCGAGTCACTCGGTTCCGAGCGCTACAGGCTGAAAGATTTCGAGGGTTAACCTCCAGGGGTTCACAACCACTCGGGATACACCCGATACCACTCGGGATTCAGTCGGCAAGTTCTATGAGTCCCTCACAATCTCCCTACAGGCTACTAGGAGTTGTGCTCAGGCGGATGATCACTCGAAAAACCTGTCCAAGGGAGAAGGCTGGAGCACTCGGCTCAGGCTAAGCTGCAGTCAGATCGTGAAGGACTCGGGGGCTACTGACGATGCCATGCCCCCGAGGTATACCAGCGGAGGAGGAAGTCGGCCCCGACAGCACGGGGTAGCCCAGGCCCACGACTCAGAATCCGACTGGGATACCGGGGCGCATCATCAACTTGGAGTACAAGACATGTATATTTAGTAGGTCTAGTTGCAAACCGACTAGGACTCTACCTTGTAACCGACTCGGACTCATGTAACCCTACCCCCCGACCACCTATATAAGGGGAGGTAGGGGCCTCCCGATCGGCAGACTTAGATCTAGACTCAGATCTCCACACAGACAACCACCTCTGCACATACCTCTCATACGAGGCAACCTTCAATACAATCCACAAAGGCAGGACGTAGGGTATTACCTCATCTTGAGGGCCTGAACCTGGGTAAATCCTTGTCTCGTGTGCACCCCTTTGGATTCTCCATGCGTACGCCGCCCTATATTCATTATTGCCGAATCAAAGCACCGACACTACCCCCCAGTATCACCGTTCCACGAATACCGTAAGATCGCCGATTCACCGATCGTCGACAATACTATTCATCATCAGTTAGCTACAGCTTTAGCTATTAAATTATTTGTAGTTCTTGGAAAGGAGATTTCCATATTATTACGTAACTGAGATAGGACTTACAAAAAATTTCCTTGGAGAATCTATTGAAAATTTCTCTCGAGGTTTACCTACGGTGTTGTAGTTCGAAGCTCAATTTGCTTGAGAGTTGAGATTAATTTAATCCGAAAACTTTGTAATACATGCCACCTTATTACTTTGAAAGTAGGCTTAGCCTACGCAAGGTGCCGTAATAATATGGTGCCCCTTGAGGCCAGGTAGGACGCGTGATCTGAGGACTAGGGATTCATTTGAAACATTGAGAGGGAATAAAGAAGAATTAGGGTTTTGCGGGGTTCTTATACCGGTGCTATTCCTTGGTGCACACGGTATTCGTAAGGAATAGGTAAACTTGATTGCGAGGATCAAGATGACGAGAGAAGTAAGGTCATCGGATCAAGATAGGTCGCGTCCCACTGCTCGAAAAGGAAGAGTTTAGTGTGCGTATATGTAAAGGTAGTATATATGTGCATATATTCATGACAAGACCTGGTAGAGCAGAGGGTAGAAGATCATGGCGATTTAGAAGAGTTTTGTGCCATGTGTATGTTTCATTATCGCTAAAACGCCATGTGGGCACTTAGCTTCAGATGTCGGTCCAGGCGTCAGCAAGTCATAAGGCAAAGAGGTTTCAAGACGGGAGTGCAAGACCGGATGGTCGTGCAGGGAAACAAGGATTACAACCGGTGCAGGAGTTACAACAGATTTGCATGCCTTGTCGGATGGGGATCTAGCAAATTAAAATTTTGATGAAGCGGAGGTCGAGGAAAATAGGGAGAAGGGTTTGCATTGCTTTAAGACTTCACACAAGCACGCACGTAAAAGTTTTAATCTAGTGTATTTTAGCAAGCATTATCAGCTTTTGTTAGCCCTAATTTTTAGGTTTCAGAAAACCAGGATGTGACACATAGTTTGGCAGGAGGGGTTGTGCGGCCATCCCTGAATTGCAAGCCGGTCCGCTATTAGGATTCGATTTTGAAGCATAAGCCAAGCAAACATCTTGCATTTGGGTTCGGCGTTGGCCTTCCAAATCTTAGTGGGGGTGAACGTATTGTAGCTCCCTAGGAATTGAGCACCATAGGCGGAGGCGGAGGAGTACTCACGAGAGGCATAGAGAGTCCATTAGATGGTGTCTGGCTGGTCAGGGTCCAAAGAAACACTACTGAGAATATTCTACAATTGCACGAACTGGATTAGCTGCACCGAGCTATTGATCCTAGCGACTGAGGTTGACCAGGTATGATCATCCAGTTCATCCTTTACAGTGCGGTTCTTGCGTGTAGCGAGTTTGTATAGCTCCGGCGTATATTGCCGTAATGTCGTTTTGCCAATCCAAATGTCATGCCAAAAAAGTGCCCTTTCCCCATTGTGGACAGTTATTTTTGTGGCTGCTTGGAAGATATCCCAGTTTGAGACATCGCAAGGTAGCCGAGTGTTGGTCCAAGGGCACCCTGGGTCTGTCCATTGGTACCACGGCCATCTCAAGTGCAAATTGCAGCCGAACCGCTCCAGATCGGTCATCCCAAGCTCACCTAGCTCCTTGGGGTGGCACACCGTCTTCCAGTTCACCAAGGAGTGACCCCCATTGGCGGAGTCCGCTTTATCACCCCTCCAGATGAATTCCCGGGAGAGATGATCAAGTCTCTTTTTGACCCATTTCAAAATGTTGAGCACAGAGAGGTGGTAGGTGGCGGTTGTGGCAAGGACTGATTTTGCCATGATTACCCTCCCCGCATGAGATAGGTTTTTCCCTTTCCAGCCTGTGAGTCTGGAGCTGATTTTGTCAATTAGCGGCTGGAATTGATCTTTCTTAGTCGCTTGTAGTGCAGCGGCAGTCCAAGATATTTTCCTGGGAAGAAAGCGATCCATGCTGGGAAGACATTACGAAGTGTGTCAAGATTGGCTGCATCACACCGTATTTGGAACATCTATGTTTTATCCAAGTTTGTGTGCAGCCCTGTGATGTTCCCGAAGACAGAGAGAATCTCCTGCATGGCGATCAATTCCTCAGGGTTGGGGTTCACGAAAACACCAGCATCATCTGCGTATAAGGAAATGCGGCCGTGGGTTGAGCAGTTTCCTAGCGGCTTGAGAGTCCCGAACTCAGTGGTGTGCAAGATGTGTTGCAGTGGGTCAATGGCTAGGATAAATAGCATCGGAGAGAGGGGATCCCCCCTGCCGCAATCCCCGGGCGTGTCGAAAGGGGGTCCCCAGGGGTTCCATTGAGGAACACCCGGGAGGTGGAGGAGGTCCACATCATACAAATTCAGTCTCGCCAACGTTGTCCAAATCCGAGATTTTTCATAACCTCAATTAGATAGCCCCAGTTGACCGAGTTGAACGCCTTTGAGATGTAAAGCTTGAGAAAGAGGCTTGGCGTGCCAGTACGGTGCAGCTCTGCAAGCGTGTTTCGCACATGTAGAAAGTTGTCATGGATGCACCGCTTCTGTATAAAGAAACTCTGGATCTTGGAGACCATGGACTCGAGGCAGGGGGCTAACCGGTTAGCCATCATTTTTGCAAAAATCTTCGAGATGTTGTGGGTCAGGCTGATCAGCCTATAATCCTGAACCCGCTGTGGGTCCGCGTGCTTGGGGATCATTACCACATTTGCTAAGTTGATTAGATGCGCACAGTTTCCTCTAAGGTTTGCTAGGTGTGTGATTGCTGCCATTAGGTCCTCCGTGATAACGTCCCAACAGCGCTTGAAAAACAATCCAATGAATCCATCTAGCTCTGGCGCTTTCATAGAGAGGAGGGAGAAGACTGCCTCCAGTAGTTCCTGTTCTGTGAAGGAGGCGTCAAGATCCGAGAGATCGTGTCTCTGTGTATCCAGTCCGGTCCAGTCTAGGGAAAGCGTCCTGGGCTTGGGCGTACCCATGTGTCCCAAAAGTGCAAGTGGAGTTCTTGCTCTTTGTCTTCTTTGGAGATCGCCAAACTCCTTTCCGTGACAGTTTCCCTATTTGGTGGTTATAATGGGACTAAATAACGATATGAGAAAGTAACTTTCTGTTGCAGAAAAAATAATCAAAGTTTCATATCTTTCCTCTCGGGATGCTGATGAACTAGCTTATTGCTTGTGTGTAAGATGGCTAAGAAACTTCAGTGCCAGGTAAACATGCAGTTTCTGAATTCGGTAGAGCTTTTCACCTACAGAGTAGTTCCAACAGCGTAGGTTCCGCTGCACATATATTGCTTGCTTAGTAAAAATTATCGAGGTGCAGAATGCAGATTTTGACCGGTTTAATTTTGTTCAATTTCTGCTTTTTTTGTTTACAAAGGAGGTTTCGATTTCCTTTCCATATCCCTTCTCCCCTTGCTTGTAATTGGGTAAATACCTCTCTTTTATATCAATAAAATGTAAGCCTCCCCTACAGTTTTCTCTAAAAATGTTTCGGTTATTCTACTCTATCTTATCTAAAAGAGAATACCTTTGCATCGGTCTATAGATTTTTCTGGAAGCTTCCTGTCAGTAAGATCTAGAAGGTAAAGTATTACTTATTTTCATTTTCTTCTAATATTGCGCGTTTGATCAAACATATGTTATGAGGCTGTTTTTTATTGAGTAAAAATATGACATCACATAGCAAATATAAAGAGCTAATGTTTCAGCTTGGTTTCATGCAAGCTTATGTTGGGACATGTAGGGGATCGGCGGGCGTGCATGCCCATCAGGCACCACGAGCACAGAGCCGTCTACACGAGCTCGCGATTGGACTTCAGAGTTCAGACCACCACCGCACCCGCGCTGCCGCTTGCTCAAAGCTAACGTCGCCTTACAGCAGCTATGCATGTACGTAGGCATTCATTCATATTGAGAGAAAAACTTGTTGGTCCTTGGATTAAATTATCTGAACAGAAGCATGGATACAGAGTCTAAACCATTATGCCAGAAGTGGTAAACTGCAACCTACATTGGCCGTGAAGCCAGGAATGATTTGACAAATATGTTTTACCGGATTGGTAGAGTTTGAATGTGGTAAAGAATCTTGATCTTCCATTTTACCCAGCTTTGAGTAGCGATGAGTTTACCTCAAAAAAAGAGTAGCGATGAGTTAGCTGATGGAAATGAAAAATGGTGTGCACCAAGGGACACAATGCCAACAGCATGAGGTACATACCAAATAGCCTCACAGGCTGCTGGTACCATGTTTGTAGAACCTGATATTAACGTCTGGACCTAAAGCTATCAGACACTCACATGAGAGTTGTAGTAACTAAAACTTGCATAGCATGTTCTTCATATTCGAAAGAAGGAGAGCTGCTTTCGTTTGCACTTGTATTTCACTTGGAGAAGACAATATTTACAGTGAACATGAACTGCAGGATGCCTGATCTCTGAAAGCTTCGTTCTAAACGAGAATTGTAAACTCAAGAAACAATGCATGTAGATGATGCACAAGATTGATAAAGCCCAGCCTCAATTAACAATTCTTGGCGACTGTTTTGCAGCATCAAATTCAATGCCCTGTAAAAGTTGACAAAGCATAAGTTGCAGTTGGGATGACAGAAGAAAGTAGAGCTGATAACTTTTACACTGAGTGAATGATGTTGAGTCACACGATGCAATCTTCTCATCCAATTTGTTTTTGGAAACATACTCTGATTTATTTTGATAACTAAGCAAATAACATAAGTACCCTACTTTTACATCTATCTACTATATACTAAAAGTAGAATACAATAGAAAAAATAGAGAGGTTAGAAATTCCCATTAAAAAAAAATCCGATCGTTACTGCACCTAAACAGATCACAGCCGATAGATCTTCATAACTATATCTAAACAGATCACAATTGATAGATCTTCATAACTGTACCTAATAGACAGTTCAGTTCAACAACTAGCAGCCGGCTCATGGTCTAAACGTTTATTTCTCGTACTAATCTAATATCGTACGTACAGATAAAAAATAAAAATAATTAAAAATATTTCCCGCGCAATTGCGCGGCACATCATTCTAGTTGCGCAATAAAGACGAGTAACATGCTACCTTGACAGCGACAATGAAAAATATATTGTTAATGATTTCTGTTGATGTATAGAATTTTATCTCGGTAGCCGTATTGTTCGTAAAAGAGAGAGAGAGAGATGAACTCACTTTGATGTCGATTTATAGTGTAGGTATTGTCGTCATTGTCCGAGTGAGTTGGTACAAGAAAACTCATAAAGATAAACAAAATTCGGTGAAGAAAAACAACAACAATAAAACTTGATATAGAAAACAAAATAATAAACTAGAAAAATAAACCACTTAACGCCCGCAAAAACACGAGAGAAGAGAGGATAGGAACAGGCAGCGAAAGACGGAGGTGCTCTCTCCGGCGGCTTGGATTTCCCCGCTCACGCTCCTGGCTTCTCTTTTTCTTTTAGCATAAACGGAAAGCTTTGTTCATGATCAATCGCTCCTGGCCTCTCATCCAAATGATCTATATTCAGTGAAAAATCTGCGGACTGTTGGCTTTACATGGAACAGGCCTTGCCTGCAGTAGCGGGCCCAGAAATGACACAAAAGTGGTGCTAACTTATAACACGTCAAAAAAAATTCTTGATCACAACTAATATGGTCGATCCGTAGCAAAAGTACATAACCATCGAACACAAATACTAGTAGAGAAGTTAAATTAGACAAAGAAGATTAAAAAAATACATTTTAGCAAGATAAATTGTATTCCAGAAAGATAAATACCAATTAGACAGTGAAGATAAAATATATCATTGCATCTTTTAAAAAATATCTCTCTGTCTCTAGCAAGCAGCAAAATTACATCTAGTTAGAACTAGACACTTAGTAGTGGAAATCTAATTGCATCAAGACTCAAAGTTGCTAGTGCATTTAGGCATTTTATGATTTACCTTGAGGCGTCAGGCTAGAATCAACGGTGTCGCCGGCTTGAGCAGTGAGCAAGGAGGCCGGAGCGCCGGGAGCTCGGGAGCGGAGCACGGGCACGGGGTAGGGAGGCCAAAGGAGCGGAGCAGGGAGGAAAAAGCTGTCGCGCCGTCATTCCATAAGCGGTCGTTCCAGTTGGCCGGCGAACCAGCCCCCTGACGCGCGTCAACTGGCCCGACGGGAGGATGAAATGAAGAAGCCGCCGTCGACGAGCACCGGGTGGCCGGCGTTGGGCAGGGAGGTTGGAGCGGAGCGTGGCGTGGCGTGGTTGCCGAAGCCCGGAGCAGAGCTGGAGCAGGGTCGCCGCTCACAGTATGGGAACAGAGAGCCGGAGCAGGGTCGCTGGCGGTCAGCATCCAATTGGTACTTCGCTGGGGTTTATGCGGTTGGGGGTCCTTGGAGGCCTCGTGGCGTTGAAGCTGTACCCGAAATAAGTACGGAAAGGTAGACGATTGGAATTCCAAGTCGTGGCCCACCACGCGAGCGAGCGCCGCCTCCGCCTTTATATGACCACGCCACCCCCTCCCCTCCCCAACCCCCCGCGCGCGGAACCGTGTCATGGATCTCCCCGACGAGGCACTCGACAACATCCTCCGGCGCGTCCCTCCGCGGCACCTCGCCGCGTGCCGGCGCGTCTGCAAGAACTGGCGCGCCGTCATAGACGGCAGCGGGCTGGTGCTTGCGCACCTCGTGCCGGGCCCTCTGTGCGGCATCTTCATCAACAACTTCAAGATCCAAAACCACAGCTTCTTCTCCCGCGCCGCCGCGCCGACGAGCCTCTGCATTGACGCCGCGCTCCGCTTCGTGCCTAATCGACGGAGGTCCCATACTTTCGGTGTCTTTGACCACAGCAACGGCCTCGTCCTCTACTCAAACATGGAGGCGATATACGTGTGCAACCCGCGACACGACGGTGGGCAACGCTGCCGCGGCCGCACATACAGCCCTTCCACCGCCATCGTTTGTACCTCATATTCGATCCAACCGTGTCGCTGCACTACGACGTGCTATACATCCCCGGGGTGCCTCACGTGGCAAAGCCAACTCAACGAGCTCCCAAGAGATGCAAGACAGGATTGTCTAGATTCGTGTTGGTTGAGGACCAGACGCCGTCTGTAAGAGCAAAATATGAGCACGATGTGAACATTGTGGGCTCGATGGAATGGCCACCTTACTCGTACGCGGTGTGCAAGTGTTCTCGTCAAGGACCGGCCAGTGGGAGGAGAGGCGCTTTGTCCGAGAAGGCGATGCTGTGGGTACAGTGTCCCAGATGTGGTCCGATCCGTGTGTACGACCTCCTGGCGGCGCCTCTCGGTGCACCGCCGTGTACTGGCAGGGAGCGTTCTATCTCCACTGGCGTCGTGTTTGCGTCATGAGGTACGGACGAGTTGTTGACTCTTGTCTTGTCTCAGATGCGTTTAACCTAACATGCTTAATTATTACTTAACATTTTTGGTATTATGCAGGTTTTCATTGCTCGAGGAGAAGTATCTGCTGATCAATACCCCAATATTAGATACAAGATCATATATTAACGAGTACCAGCAACTTATTGCACCCGATATGTATTTGGGGAAATCAAAGCAGGGTGTCTACTACACCGTTCTCGACGGGTACCAACTTGGTATATGGGTATTGCATGAAGCATCAGAATCACGTCGAATGCCGGAGTGGGAGCTGAAGCATCTTGCTGATCTCAAGCTCTCTTTTATACGACACTATACCCGACATCACATAGAAGAAGAGATTGACAAATCCTGGATCTTAAACCCTCGCAAGGGAGGATCAAAGGGCAAGGGAGGATCAAAGGACAAAGGAGACCACGCATGGGATTCTGATGATGACAGTATCATTGATGCCGAAGGAGGGATCGGACGACGACGACGACAAGGGCTACACAAACCGCCACTGCATCGTGGACATGTTAGGGTACCATCCTTACAAGGAAATTGCTTTCTTGAGCAACCATTACAATGGGTTCGCTTACTACTAGGAAGCTCCAAGTTACAGTACTTGGGGTCACTTTACAGTGGTAGCCCTTACCATTTTTCTGGCACTATGCCAATGAGATACGAGTCGTACATCTACACTCCCTGCCTAGATGATCTGCTTCCTCATCACAGTGATCCACAAAGAACGTCTACTTCATTTAATTAGATAGTACGCATGCAGTGAGCATTATATGTTGGACAACAAAGCTGTGTGCAATCTTCTGATTGCAGAGACCGGAAGTTTAATATTGTTTTCAATTTGGTAATATTTTGGTGTCCCGAGTTTTATTTAGAGAATTTATATGTGCTCTTATGTATTGTTAGACTTAGTCTGAAATCGATGTGCATATTTTTCAAAATGCCGTGGAGAAAGATACAAATTTCTAGTAATCATTTAGGTGGAACAAATTAAACTCACCACTCGCCAGCAATACTATATAAAACTCGCGTCATTTGTGTGCGTGTGTAGAACTAACTAGTTAGCATTGAGCAACGCTGGAGTTTGGAAAGCACGGATGATGTTTGGCTGGTTGCCTCCACATTTCATTTCAGGCGGTCAAAAACTCACAAGGGAATCCAAGAGAGACTTCCACGATGGCGTTCGTCATCGCGCCGTCATGCTGCTCAGATACTATTACTGCTTTAGTTGGAGATTCATCTCAAAGTGTGTAGTTTTTCCCGGGTTTATGTCTACCTGCAAATTGTAAGTATTGAGTTTCTAGGTACTATGGAATATACATGGCCGGAAACGAGTTCCGGACCAGTCTTATAGTTTGGTATATCAGTAACACTAGACAGGTCATTTTATTAAAGGCAAAATTAAGATGGGAAAAATCCTTCTAGTTATCTTTAAAAAAATTAGTCATGGTCACTGATGGTGCCTCAAAGTGTCTGAATTACGATGCTGAGTCATTGCTTGGTTCCGTAGTCAATATTGCTATTTATGAATGTGCTGATGGTGCTGTGCTAACAGTGTAAAGGAGGAAGCATAAAAGGGGTTTAGCACTCTTGATTTGTATTAGAGGATAATAAAATGGTCTGGGCTTCATTGTTCGCATCAAACGTTAGCAACGGGGAGAAGCCTCTCTTCTGGGACGTGGGCTGGCTACAAGGTCGCCGGCCCGAGGACATCGCCCCTTTGATTTACACTGCATCAAATGGGAAACAGCGGTCCGTCAAGCAAGCGCTCCAAGGAGGGGCATGGGTTTCACAAATTGGCGCAAATGGAGCATCTTCGGTTCAACACATCCACCAATTCCTCGACCTTTAGATGCAGGTAATCAAACGCATCTTGACCAAAGCACCCAAGATGATGTTAAATGGAAATTCACGGCGTTTGGACAATACACAATTTCATGGGGCCACAACTACCGTTCTGAACCCCATGATCTGGAAGGTTTGGGTGCCACCCAAATGCAAGGTTTTCGCGTGGCTAGCCAAACTGCGATCTATGCCCCCTTTGCAACCGTGAGCAAGAGATGGTGGCCCACCTTCTTTTCCAGTGCCGATTCATGGTCCGCCTCTGGACCATGGTGAAGCACTGGCTAGGCCTCACTACCATGACCCAACCTTTTGGGTTGCGGCGCCATCACTCAAGAGGTGGTGGTCAGATACGGCAACAGCAACCTCACCACAAGAAAAGAATCGCATCCCTCCTCATCCTAGTGTCATGGGAAGTATGGAATGAGAGGAACGCATGCGTCTTCCGCGGTGTCTCTCCAACCCCTTGTACGATCCTGATGAAAATCAAATCTGAGGTAAACTCTTGGGCCCAGGAAGGAGCCAAACACTTGGGAAACATTCTACCGGGAAAGTAGATGTTCTTGCTGTTTTTGGGTTCTTCCTTTTCATCATATCATTGCCATAAACTCTTCTTATTTAATGAAATGAGCTAAGTCTTTTACCTCCGTTCAAAAAATGTTAGCTTTTCACTGGAGTGTCAATCAGTTAAAAAATTGGCTTACTGATATTTTAGCCTGTTTTTAAGATTATATTTCTCTTAGCTTGGTAATGAGGAGCAATTGTTACCATCAACTTAGGGCTGCAGCCGTTCACCATGGTCCAGCTGCAGTCTGACATTTTGTGTAATTTTTCTCCGTAGGTAACTCTGTTATTTTTGGCTATATTTTAGTTCTATGGAGTTGTACGGTGTACTTTGGCTAATCCCTCTATTGGCAATAAATGGCAGCTTCCTGTTGTTTCATCAAAAAAAAAGAGGAAAAACCTATACAGTTGTTTAATTGTTCGATTTTGCAATTTTGTTATCAAGTGATGGCGAAATGTGAGCTAATACTCTTGAGCTCTATGCCTGTGGACGATCGATTGCTTTATGTCACGCACTGTTGAATCATTTAAGCTTTACTGACTTCCATATCTTGTTTTCAGAGAGATTGCAAAGCATCTGTCGCTCCCGCCAGTAAAGCTCCACTGCTGCTTGCTTGCCGAGGATGCCATCAAGGCTGCAGTGAAGGATTACGAAGCAAAGAAGTCGAAGCTGGCAAAGGCAGACCAGTGGGCGCCCCATAGAGAGAGAAGCTCGTACTGTCTGAAGTTATAGAAGCTACTGTGATGGCGATGATGCGGCTGTCAACAATAGCAGCGTACTGGTATTCTGTAATCGCATTTGGCTAGCTATGTGTGTTTACCTTTGTGTTATAAGATCGTCCTTAATTAGCTCCGAATAGGATGGTTTTTATCCAATCATGCAGACGGCGGGAAATAGGTAAAACCTTGTACTGTAATTTGCCTTCTTTTAGCTGCTAATTTTGGTCTCATCTGGTTGCCTTGTGCACACTCTTTCCAATAGTGAACTTATGTTAACATCTTTTATGTTTGGCGCGTGACCAGACTCCCTATCGGACAGGGCCCAGTTGCTCGATCCTGTCGAAAAGGCTTCTGGTGATCGGTGATGACCTCTGTATGTTCGGATGCGTTTCCTAATCCGCGTTACTGGCAGCTCATGGAGAGGCCACGGTAGCAAGATGCAAGCCTCTCTACTAAGGGAAATGCTTTGCCCAAACAGCACTGAGATTTAAGACGCCGTATCTGGCTAAGCATTTAGCTGAGCTGTTAAGTGCCTTAGCACGATTTGGATATATCCAAAGATATCTTGTCCTTGAATCAATTGTCCATGTGATTGCTAGTGCATTGCCGTGCTTGGCATAGCGTATCCACTGAGAGCCATGGAGATAAGTGGAGATGCTAAGGTCCAAGTATCAAGCTACTACCATCATTCACCCTTGCGACAGCTAAAGCTACGTGCAAAGGTTTATTTTCTCTGAACACCAACACAAAATTGGCGAGACACCTCGCAAATGGAGAAAATGATAGCACCTAAGAGGAAAATCAGAGTGTAGTACATGAATCAAACACACAATCAGAGTCTAGTACAGGAAAATCAGAGTGTAGTACAGCTAGCGCCTGAACCAAACACACAATCAAACGTCTGCTGTAAAGTAAAATTGCAACAGGAATTGTGCTGACACTGAGGGACTGGTAGGGGCTGTGGGGTCAATGCAGCCACCACGTCGGAGGAAAAGCGTCCGACAATGGCGGGATTTCCTTACCACCGGCTGGAGGCCAACGCTCGACGATGAGATTACGGAGTGAGAACTTTCCCATATCCTCGCAAAGGTAACCTCCCGGTGTCTGGATGCAGCGGTCATCCAGGAAGAAGATCTTCGAGTGGTCTTCAAAACCGTCAAAGTCTTCTATCTCCAGTACTCTGGAGCATGCACAGCCTGCAAAGACGATTCTACCCGGGAGCTGAAACATAAGGTTTTTCCATGAGAAGTCACAATGGAAGTTGAAGTCGCCGTAGTCGATGTCTTTGGAGTCGCCGTAGTCGATGGGCTTGCTCTTGAGCATGAAGACGCGAATAAGCCATGTAGGACTGGAGGGAGTGCAAAGATAATCGTGCTTGATTACCATCAGGAGGTCATTTCTGGACTCCATCAGGTATCGGCGGATGTTCCCCTTCTCTTCTTCGTCTTCGTCTTCGTCTTCGTCTTCACTCATCATGTCCACGTTCGCCCCATAATCCGGGCGCTGCTTAACTTCGATCAGGGTAAATCTGCCATCCTGCTCGACCTCGTAAATGTTTTCGTCCACCGTGAGGAAGAAAAAGGCTCCCCTGTGGTAGACCACATCCTGTATAGCCAGCGGGTTGGCCTTGATGTCCATGGGAGAGACGACGTGCATCCAGTACTGCATGGAAGGTTTCCAGTAGGCAATGCTCGGCAGCCACTCCTTGCGAAACTTGGTGTTTACGATGGCGCCGATTGTGTAGGGCGGAACCGGCGGGCCCGAGAGAACGGCGGCTACCACCTTCACAGGGAGCACATCATCACCCGCGAGGATCATGCTTGGAAGGTCGATGCGGCGGGTGGTGTTGTTGATGTTGAAAAGCTGGTGGACGCTGTGCTCATGCAGAGCAAGAACGAACCAGCCTCCTTCAAAGGATCCGCAGAACTTGCCGTGCTCCTTGACGTCCGGTGGGAGGGGGAGGCTATGCGTCTCGCGGCCGAGCGTGTCGTGGAAGAGCGGCTGCGTGGTCGAGGGTAGCACGAGCCACGGCAGCTGACGCGGCAGACGGCAGGAGTGCTCCTTGAAGACCCGGTGCCAGTGCTTGTTCAGCAAGGACATGCGGACGCGCTCGGCGTGGCAGGAGAGTCGGGAGAGGATGCCCACGAACACGCGCTGCTGCTCGCATTGCATCAAGACAAGCAAACGATCGAACAGGTAAGAGTCATGGGTTGCAATTGCGTAGCACCACGCTTAAGAGTGGTGGAACTGAGTTGCAGTGGAGGCGTTGGGCTTTGATCTCACCGAGACGACGTTCACACCGGAGGACGCCGCCTCTCCCCCTCCTGCGCTTGCTTGGCCCGTCGTGTGCTCCTGGTTGCTCTGCACATCAAGAACGCGTCAGGGTTTTACATGCAAAGTGAGACTCCATCCGAAACACGAATTGAACAGGAGGAATCTTCTTTTTTTGATCTCACCGAGCCGACGTTCACCGGCTTGGGCACGCGATGCTTGCCGCCGCTCTGGGTCATCTTCAGGTAGCCGGTCGAACGGATGGCGATGCTCTTCGGCAGCACCGCGTGCTTCTCGGCCAGGGAGACGGGACGCGCCTCTGGGGCCGGCAGCGCAGGCGTCGGAGGAGCTGGCACGGTGTGCACCTCGGCGAGGCGGAGGCGGCGGAGGTCGTCGGCCAGGGCGATGGCAGAGCTCTGCTTGCCGCCGAGCATGGCGATGCGGCTGGCGAGGCCGTTGTTGGCGACGCGGAGCGTGGCCGCCTCGTCCACGGCGTCGGCGAGGTGGCAGAGGCAGAGCTCGTAGCGGTTGGCCGCGTCCTGGTACTGGAGCGCGAGGCGGGCCAGGTGCAGGCGGTGCTCCGTCGCTGCTGCGTCGTCTCCGTCGTCGACGAGGGAGCCGGGGGAGGAGGACGACCAGTGGGAGAGCGAGGTGGCGCGCGGCGACGGCCTGGGGCTGGGGGTGAAGGGGGAGTAGCAGCCGTAGAAGAGACTGTCGCCGTTGGGCGAGGAGAGGCGGCGATCTCCGAAGCCCAGCGGTTTGGGCCCGAAGGCCGAGTCGAGGCGGTCGGGGTGGTCCGGAGGGAGGAGAGCTTCCTGCATGGCGGCTCCCTTGCCTTGTCTCTCCGCAAACAACCCCTGCAGCCAAATGGATCGAAATGTCACGAGAAATCGAATAAAACCCCCAAAAAATCTACAGCGAACAGGAAAAAGAATACAGAAACTTATTGCACAAGAAGATCTCAAACTACTTGAACATAAGTAGAAGTGAGAACTATATATGAGCTGTAGCATTTGAGAACGCAAGTAACCTCAAGTTCGTTCTGTAACTTTCTAAGATATTAGCATCCATAAGCCCCGCTGTTAAGAATCTAAGATGCAAAGGCACCAAAATTTAGCCAACAATCTTACAACAAAAAGATCGCCAAGTAGCCATTTGGCTTCTAGAACCTAAACAAGTTGAACAACCACATTGTTAACGTTGGAGAAGACTCCCTGAACATTCGAGAAATTCTGAAAATATTGCCCAGAGCAGAGCGTGCACAACAAAAAAGTAGTAGAACTAGTAGTGAATAAATCGTATAAATCCCGAGAAACTGCTACTAGCATAGCATCCATAACCGCAAATCAATCTATCCCGAAACGAAAACGCAAACCCATCAACTAATCCTCAAGAGCATGAATCGTCCCCAAGTACGACACGTGAAACCCCATTCAATTGCAGAAGGAATCCGATGCCACCTCCAGAACTAAACGGCTCAAGGAAAAATCTCCACACGAGAACCAAAACAAAGCATGACATATTCGTCTGGAAAAACCTGAGCTCCAAACGTAGAAGAAAAAAAACTACGTAGACAGAGCAGAGAACCATCTAACAGAAAGCACCAACCGAACACCCACACACGTACGAACCAAACGGAAGCGTCGCCATCTCACATCCGCACGAAAATGCCCGATCGATCGCTAGAAACGTCACCGACACAGCATGAGAAACAAGCAAGTAGAGAGCAACCAAGCCGATCGATCGAATAGACAGCACACGCATCCCAATTCCCAAAAGAACGAAGCCTCGAATTAAGCAGAGAGCTACACACTCGCCCAACCACAACCAACTCATCCACTCCATTAATCAAAACGCAACCGACTAAATCACCGAGTAGTAATCGAAGCGGGGGATCGAATCGATCGAGCAGCACCTCCTAGTTAGCGCCGTCTGCCACTGAAGCAGTGCCGGATTTGGGGTCGATGCCGATTTGGGGGTGGAGACTGGAGGAGAGGGGTGAGAGAGAGATAGGGCGATGGGTATCGTCGCTGGATGCGGGTGAGTGGTATATATACTGGCCGCGGCGGCGGGGCATGCGGTGAGAAGCGGCGGCGGATTCAGTGGGCCCCGCCCGTCTGCGGAATGGGGCTTGTGTGGAGTTTGTAATTAACGGCAACGGGAGTGTGATTAGTTTCTGGACAGCTGTAACCGGTGCGCCGCGCCATGCGAATTGAATTGTGTCTTGCCGCGCACGGTGCAGCGCGGTCTCTGGGGATTTGGCGCTCGAACCCGCGCCTTGCTCTTCTCATGAAATGTGCTCCTACTTCGTTCCATTCCATTTCATTGCTGTGATTGCACATTCGCACCTGCACGTACGAGCTAGTTCACTAGGGGTGGCACCTCACCATGGATGAATTGACTAAAATTCCTAATTTGAACTTGTATAATCCATTTCAAATTTGCAGCTGCGGTTCCATGTAATCGCCGAAGAAGTTCGTGTAGTGTATCGTCTTGCCATTTTGCACCCTGGATCGTATATTTGCAAAGTAAAACTATTGACAGGCTAAACCAAATTTGAAAATATCGCCACATTGCATCTTTAGAAACAAAATACACCAGAAACTGACATATTTAACAAGATTAAAATAAGGATTTCGGCTGTAAAATCTGGCGCAGCGCGTTGATTTTTGAAATATCTAATTCAATTTATCATTTGTAACAGGTACGACGTGGTCCAGAAACGGAATTAACTCAATCATTAGTGAATACAAATGTCCGTACGTGCTCCTTTTGATCAATTTTTACCAAATTATACCACGCATGTAGCTACAGTCCGCTATGATATAATACCAAAAAGAAGTGCACTCGGTGTTGAAGAACTTGCTATGCATATGCAGCGATTAATGTTGATTAATCAATATGGTCTTATTGGTTGCATGCACCAATTAGTTCACCTAATAGAGAAGTGGATAATATATCTCCTCACCTGTCTGAAGGCCTTGCCTACAGCAACTAGTGACCATACTCCTCTACTAGTTGACACTGGCAATAGATCCTTCCTCCCTCCAAAACTTTTTTCGATTTGAAAATTGGTGGGCTTATTTGAAAAATGGTGGCTTGGTAGAGAGGATTTTGCGCCTATGGTCACTAGACCTTGGCAAACCCCCTGCATTCTCTAAAGCTATAGACACCTGGCGTTTAAAATTAGACTCTTGAGGCGGAAAATTAGGGGGTGGAGTGCTAATGTTGAAGCTGCCCTCAAGAAAGAAAAACATGCCCTTGTAACGGAGTTTGACATCTTGGATGTGTTCTCTGAACAAAATCGTCTTACTGATGATGATAGAGCTAGAATGAAACACAGCAAGTCTGAGCTTGAACATATGTTAGCCTTGGAAGAAATGAAAGCTTGACAACGATCTAGGGACAAGGATAGTAAAGAAGGTGACTGCAATACTGCCTATTTTCAGGCAGGAGCTAACCAAGAAAGGAGGAAGAAAAATCGAGCTATCCTTAATGCCCCGTCGAAAATACTAGAGAAATGCTTGACATTGCTGTCAACTTTTACAAAAAGCTTTTCGGCTTTGAGCCCAAAGTCAATATCCATTTAGGATCTAACTTCTGGAGTGCTAAAGACATAGTTACTTCTGCAGAGAATGACCTTCTGGAAAAACCTTTTTCTGAACAAGAAATTAAAGATGTTTTTGGTTCTTATGCTTTTGGTGCTCCAGGCCAGATGGTTTTTTCCTTTTTGTTTTACTTTTATTTTTTGGAGTAAATATACTCACATTTCAACATACTCATAGAAGAAAAGTCACCATTCACTCTATGGCTGATCCTTAATTACTAATGCTCCTGTCGACGATTGGTGAACCGCCGATCTTACAGTAGTCGTGAGACAGAGATACTTGTTGTTGGGTAGAGACCCCTAGGGCACAAGGCCAAGAGATCTGACGACAAGAAAACGCCATTTTTATACAGGTTCGGGCCTCCCTTAGGATAACGACCCTACGTCCTGTTCGTATATATTGATCAGAGAATATCTTACAAATGATGTGTATGTTAGTGGCTATCCTAGATCTAATCGGAGGCTACTTCGACTAGTTCCGCGGGGCTCGACTCCTTCGAGGCGGCGGGTTTTCTCATGGGAATCGCTGGGACTTCTGGATGGCTTCAAGCTTCAGGCTTCTTGAATCTAACTTAACCTCTTGGGACTTGAGAGACCTCTAAGCACTTAAAGACTTGTCCTCCCATATGGGATTACCGATCCTTTTATAAGGGGCTCCCGGAGTCGTACCGGATATGGACTTATGCCCGAGCAGAACTATAGCTTCCTTAAACGTCGGGGTTGACTTCCTAGTTTAAGGGGTGTCCTTCCTCCTTAGGGGGTTGCCTTATCTCCTGGGGATCCTTACCGGATACGTATTCTTATTCCAATAGTCCAGGAAATCGTATACGGTTACCTCCTCGTATACGGGATACTATACTATTCATCGTCAGTTAAAATTACATAACGAGAACTATGTACATACGAAAAAAAATTGAGATGAAATTCATAATGAGAGGGAGAGAAGGATACCTTTGGAGGTGAAGCCGTGGTGGCCGACGCGGAGAAGGCGTTTGAAGGGTGGTCGACGTGAAGGTGGTGGACGAAGTGGAGGTGGTGAGGGAGGTGATGAGCAAGGTGGAGGTGGAGGGAGAGGAGGAGGTGGAGGTGGAGGTGGCCGACGGTGGGCTGCGGTGGTGGTGAGGCGGCGGCTTGGGCGGCGGTGGGCAACACCGGCTTGGGCGGCGGGGGGCTGTGGCGGCGGCGGGAGGGGCGGTGGCGGGCTACGGCGGCGAGAGGAGGCGGCACGGGAGGCGGCGGTGGCGGCAAAACCCGAAAGCAGCTCAGGACAGAGAACTGCGGCGCGATATAGTTAACAGGCTATGGCGCCACAGGTCATGGCGCCACAGCCGTGGCGCCAGGATCCCCGGCGCCATAGTCTTTACCAAGTCAGCGGCCACGGTTTTGCGGCGCCACGTCCCCATGGTTTGCGGCGCCATGGACCGTAGCGCCACAGAGTGTTCCTGTGGCGCCGTCTGTCGTGGCGTCTTCAAAAGAGTCAGATTTGAAAATATTTTTCAGAAGCGGTTAACTTTAAAATATAATTAAAATGATTAATTAGCAAAAAAATTCCAAATATTCTGTTAATTAATTTCCCCTTTCCCAAGGGGCGAAACCCTCCACTCATATCATCTCTGTTTTCACTAGTACCGCCACCAATTTTCCCGAAACCCCCCCTCCTCAAATTTTCAAAAAGTCCTCCAAATTCGAGCTCCGACATTTTGGTGTTGGATCGGAGAATGGGAGGCAACAATGCCACGGCCGCGATGTTGGCGCTGATCGGCGACGACGACCTGCTCCGGGAGATCTTGCTCTGCCTCGGCTTCCCCACCTTCCTCGTCCGCGGCGCTGCCGTTTCCAAGCGATGTCTCCGCCTCGCCGCCGACCCGGCCTTCCTCCGCCGCTTCTGCGAGCGCCACCCGCCCCGTCTCCTCGGCTTCTACGTCAACGACTTCGGCGCCCCGTGCCCGCGGTTCGTGCCCGTCTCAGAGGCCCCAGGGCTTGACGCCGCCGTCGGCCGCGCCGGCTTCGACAACGGCTACCTAGAGCTCCTCGACTGCCGGAACGGCCGCCTCCTCCTCGGGCTCGCGGAGTTCAGACACGTCATAATTATTTAACTGGTAATGACTGAATGAACGATTGTAAGTTTTATTGGCGAATGATGAATTATTTAACTGGTGATTGATGAATTCATTTGTGTTCTCTAATTCGATTGCGAATGATGCTATCATTTCTCGCCTGTAAGCTATGGAGAATCATCAAATTGTGTCCTAATTTTCTTCATTACTTTGTAATATCTTTAAACTATTCGAATTAATTTTAGAAATATATAGTAAAACTCACAGATACATAAACACAAATACCATCACGTACGCGTGTTTATTATGGCGTCTACTAAAAACTAGACTCGTAGAAAAGCAGCAATTGTTTTTCGTGGCAACTGCAACTTCGAATACCCGTCACTGGAATTTTGGCTCCCCACCACCGCCAAATATCCTCATCAAGACCAGATAGTTCCTTCCACCATGCAGCTGTAGTCCATGCATTCGTAGGAAGTGGCTGGAACAGGCTCTCCAGTATTTGGAGGACAAGCAGAACGGCAACAAGGAATCGTTATGGTTCCCTTAGCATTTCGTGGTATTGTTTAGGTTGCTTTTATCACAACGGAACAACCAAGCAATACTTCTCTAGGAGCAACAGTTTCAGGTTAAAACCTTTTGAACTCTGTCACAGCCCGGGAGTACAGATCCCCGTTTTGGTTGACAATATGCTCTGCCATCTCTGCGATTTTATGCTCGCTATGTGTTAAAAAACTGGACTTGTAGTGTTTGCATTAGTAGAGTTGTGTGCCACGGCCACGCTCTGCACTTTCTAAAGTTGGACCGGATGTATGAGTGACTTATGAATGAATGGCGATAAACCAAGAATAATGACATTAGAATTATGATCCCAACTTGGGAACAAATCAGTAAGAAAGTATCACCGCTATCATTCAGTTAATCAGTTGAGGTAGTGAGGTGTCAGAATCCTGTAGGCTCTGCCCTAGTTATGTGCTTACTCTTTTATTTGAGGGGATACTCCTGTGCTTACTGGGTGAACACCAGACCCGGCAAGGCCACAGGGAGGCAGGCAGCCCATGAACTCGGCCGAGCTCCAACCCATCCTAAGTCACACACGAACTGGGCCGATCTACTCTGCGCCATCTCTCGGAATCGGAAAAATCGCGCTAGTGCAAAGGGGAAGGCAGTGCTTTCGCCGGTCGCAGCGGTCGCCGTGACAATCGCCGCCCGCTGGACCGGCGCCAGTATCCAAATCTCCAGATGTCCAACATGTACCATCATGCATATATGTGCCAAAAGTTTCAGCCCATGATCGGTCAGGCACTTGGATCGTGCTGCGTTTTACGCGAGAAGGTTTACTTTTGCTCTGCAGCTCGATCAAAGCGAGACCTCACATCCCATCGCACCGCATCACATCGCATGCAGGTTTCTGTCCTAGTAGAAAAAGAGATGTGGACAGAGACCTCACAGTCGCTCACCAGTGTATGTATGTACGTACACCGCGGCCTCTTTATCGATGACCGTGCTCCACACCACAGATGAGATTGCCGAAGGCCAAATCACCATCCACCATCCATGGCTACTATCATACCCGTCACTAGCTTACTCACAAAGCTTAGCCCTGTGATGATAGCCGTAATGATGGGGTTTTTCATCCCAAAACACACAATCTTGTAGCACTAGCAGCACTCCTAATAGCAGGAAATTTCAGACCTGAGTGCCTCTGCAGATGGCCAATAATGAAAGGAGGAAATTGCATCCCAGATACATAAACTTGGCAGGTGGGTCAATTTGGTATAAAAACTACGAAAACGTTGCATCGCGGTTCATAAACTTGGTTTTAATGTTCATCGAGGTACAATACAGGTATCGCTCTACTGTAGGGCGATACTTGCACTGTAGTGCATTTTTTTATTTGATTTGATTTGTTTTTTTACACAGGTCACAAATATGCATATTATTTTATGAAAATTTATCTATATATACTTCATTCCATCATAAATCGGTATGAAATTTTTTAGAATTTTTTAGAACTTATACGCGATTTTAAAAAAATCGAGGAATGTCACATATAAGTAAAACTGGAATTCGAATTTGGTGGGTGCGTCGCACCGGGCAGAGGCGACACCGGTGCGTGTGTCGCCTTCAGCCAGCCTGACACGATAGGACACGGCGCAATTTGTACCTCGATGAATATTAAAGCCAAATTTATGAATCGCGATGTAATGTTTTTATAGTTTTTGTATCAAATTGAATCCACCTATCAAGTTTATGTATCAGGGTGCAATTTCCTCTAATTAAAGGCATCGGTCGTAGGCAAACCTGTTGCTTTCCATCGGTCTCTGCGTTGATCTGCTGCTAGCTACTGCTGATCCTGGGGATCTGTGAATTCTGAGGCTTGGGAGTAGTACTGTAGTGTGAGACACAGACACTGCAATTTGTGCCATGCTTGCCTCGGGATGGCAAATAAAATGCGACTAGGCAATAGGCATGCTGTTCTCCTCCCGCCTCGGCTCTCACAGGGACCACGTCTCGTGTCGTTGCTACTTGCTCCTCTTTCTATGATCGATCGCCAACTTACTCAAGTTCCAATCTAAGCACAAGCTAGATATATGTAGACTAGGAAGAAATAACAACACAGGTTGCACCGTTGAAATGGTGATGCTTTCTCCGGATTCAGAAGAAACGTTGTCTACGGCTTTGTTCCGTTCTGCTCTGACGCTGGTCCAGAACTATCTTTTTGTTTGCGACCATGGCGTTGTCAGAGTTCATCATTACGATCATCTTCTCGTAATGTTGATCGATGGTGTTTCCGGAGTTAATTTCATCAGAGAGTAAAAGCGCCGGTGTCTTCACGATCCACATCGTATCACATTGATGTCACTCCGGTGTTCGATCCATTCCATACCTTACCAGTGCCAACTCATCTAGTTGAGCATGAGCATTTCCGAGAACGCTTCATAACTTACAAGGTGATGGACAAAAATGGAGCTAAAGAAACAAAACTGCGAAAAGGAAAAGGATACGGCATGTTACTACAGGCCCACAACAAAGTAATTTTGAGCACAAAATAAAGAGTAATTTTGAGTCTTTTGAGAGGGGAAAAAGGGCTTGGTGGCTGTCCTGCAGAACGTGACTTGCTTTGTGATGCATCCGGCACTCACGATCATTCGAGTGATCAATGCAAAACAAACAGGATCCTAAGATAAAACTGTTTTTTATTGATGATTACAACATGGGTAGTACTAGTACTACTACTCTAGTTGATTTACTGGAGATCTTACTATTCATCTACAGAGTCATTACAATCCACCAACAAATAGCATGACTACTCCCTACTTAACAGAACAACAAAAGTGTTTCCATTCCATTTACGTTTCCATCAAGCGTAAACGCAAAATATCCGATACGTTTTCCCGACGAAGAGATACGTAAAAAGGAGACTTGACCAACGTTTGCATATGGTGACATCATGGATCGATCAGACTCTGAGGAGGTAGACGCTGAGCTCGGGGCCGCCATTGCTGCCGTTGCCGCTGCTCTTGTCCGGGTTCATCATGTAGAACGCCTCCGAGTCGCGGGAGCCCACCACGCGCTCGAACCTGGCGCGCATGTACATGACGTCGCCCTCGCCGCCGCCGCAGCTCGCCGCGGGTATGACACCGGCGCCCATGGACACCGGCTCCAGCGCGCGCAGCACGCTCCAGTCCGCGGCGCCGCACTCGCGCCGCACCGCGTACCCGCAGCTCTTGCCGTTGCAGTACGCGCGCCACACCTTCTCCTCGAGCAGCCTCCTGCCGCCGCCGGCGGTCGTCGGGGCGGGGGCGGCGGCGGCGCCGCCCCCCTTGGCGCGCTCGCACTCGAGGGCGATGCGCACGAGGCCCGAGGCCATCTCGCGCACCAGCGCGGCCGTGGGCGCGGCCAGCTCGAGCAGCAGCGCCGGGCACGCGCGCGGGTCCACCTGGAACGCCAGGTGCACGTGGCCTCGCCGGTGGCCGTAGAGCGTGCCAGTGAGCCGCGCGCCGAGGCCTACCTGGCGATGCCGGCCGGACACGGCCGAGGCCAACGCCGTTCGCAGCCGCGCCACGGCCGTCCGGACCTTCCTCCTCTGCTTCTGCTGCGGCGGCGGCTGCTGCAGCTGCGACGGCGGCTTCTTCGGAGGGGAAACGAAGTCCTCGGAGTGGAAGGACGGGCAGGCGGAGGAGAACGCCATGGCTCGGTCGTCCTGCTCCTCAGCCTCCGAGTTCTTCATGTAGTCCTCGTCCCCGCTCGTGGCGCCAGCGCCATGGCTGCTGCTCTTGCCAAGAACCGGCCACTTGAAGTGCCTCCTCGAGAAAGAGAGCGATTCATGTGGGTTTCTTGCCGTGATGGTTCTCATGGCGTGCTAGTTATCTTCTAGCTTGAGCTTGGAGCAAGCAAAGCAACGGAGCTCTGATTCACTAGCTAGAGACTAGGAGGGTGTTGGGCTTGTGTTGAGCTGTGTGTGTGACAAGAAGCTGTGTATCTGCACTTGTATCTAGTGATCTCTGTCCTTGCAGCTAGCACTGGGGGTTTTGCACTGGCTGGTGAGCAGAACCCACCAAAACTGAGCAAACAAAAAGAAAAGAGAGAGGAAGGGTTTTTTGGCCTGGTGCTGGGTTTGGTTCTGATCTTGAGCTTGTTCCTTTGTGAGGAAATGGTAGACAGGAATGCAGGTTGTGGCAGTGGTGGGCAGGCAGGAGAAATTTATGGCTGATAAGATAATTGAGAACTGAGAAGAGAGTGACAAGAGATAGAGGCATGCCCGGTTTGATGGTTAGCTTTATTAATATGATATTAGTGATTGATGATGCACTGATGAGGCTGAAATGAAGTGTAAGAATCAAAAGATTTCGAGTTTTCAATTCCTAGCTGCTCTCTCGAAAAAGAAAATAAAAAAGATTTTTTTATCTATTTTTCACTTATTTGAACTTCACGTTTTTAAATTTTTAGATCAACATTTAACCGTCTTTATTTTCACTTCGCTCTAACATAACCTATAAATTAAAAAACATAAAAATATTTTACTAAAATTGCACATTTTAGGACTATAATTTTTTTTGGCGAAATGAGAAAGCTTTATTGATTAAGAAGTAATGTTCTTAAAATCGAGAGACAAAGCATCCGATATACAGGAAAGAGCTTCACCATGACACACAACTTGACTTAACACACTCTTATCTAACTGCGCTCAAGGGGCTTGACCGATCTGCACCTCCGGTAACACAGCCATGACCGCCTTTGCCTCCCCGATAGTCCAACCGAGACTTGATCTGTCCATCTGTAATTTTAGATTATATTAAATAATGTGTAAGTTTAAGTGACTGAGATTTATATAATTTTTAGACAATCGAGATTAGCAAAAGTGAAAAAAAAAGTGAGAAAAGGCTTCTCCATGATAACATAAACTTATAGTACTTATTTAGTTCGTGTTGGCTAATTCTCAGTTGCCTAAATTTTTTGTAAATCTCAATCACCTAAAATTACACATCAATTAGCCTAAAATTATAGTTCTAAAAGTATGCAATTTTAGTGAAAAGTTACTGCAATTTTTAGTCTGTAAAATTGCACATTCTTTAGCTTAAAATTTTTAATGAAAAGTTACTACAATTTTTAGTTTATAAAATTGTACGTTATTTTAGTGGAGATGAGGGTTGTTGGATTTTGATCCAAAGGCTTAAAAAGTGACTGAGATTTAAGAAAATTTCACGCAACTGAGAAATAGACATTTCCTATTTAGTTTGGATTACTTGCATGCATAGGCATTTCTAACATAGACGTGATCACATTATTGCATTACATGTTGGCCTGTTGAGGTTCTGCATCATGACTTTGTGAGTGCAAAACAAATTTTATTGGATTGAATTAAGTTCACACTCAGTACTCAGTACTCACTGTGGATTAATCGACGTATATGGCCGAGAAATACTTTAGGATGTAAGCATCTTTCTCAGTGCTAGTGCAATGATGCAACCCATAATGAAGAATTTTCCTTACAATACGCAAACACATGGACATGCAGCTTTGCTTTACCGAACTGTATGTATCGTCCTGACGGTCATCGTACGAAATTCAAGCAGCGAAACTCAAATGCCAGACATGCACACTGCACAGTAGCAATCGTCGCAAAAATTGCCAACTTCTTTTGAATGCTTTGAAGCCGAGATCCAAACCAAGGGCGAAGGCCGCAACGCAGCAGCAGATCGCAGAGCAGAAAGACGAGAGGATCAGTCGGGCCGTTGTTTCTTTCTCTAGCGCCTTGGGATTGGCGCGCATGCAAGAAACGGGCCCAAGACACAAAGCGGAAGCTGCAGCTTTGACCAGGAAGGGGAGGGGACGGGCAGCTGCTGCCTGCAGGTTGGGTCCAGGTGACGACGCAACACCGCCATACCAGCAGCAGCCTCGTCTAGCTAGGTGAGTGCAGCGACGGAGGGACAGACACAAGCCACAGCTACCGAGCTATCTCCTGTGTCTCCTACCACGGTCCTACCCCTGTCTAGTCTCTCGCTGTAGTCTCTGCTACTGCTGACGCGATCTGATGGCTGCATGCGTTGGCTGGGCGGCTTCAATTCCCTCTTTGATCTGCCTCCGCCCCTTGGTTCAACATGTTGCTGTCCATCTCAAGCTATCAGTTATTTAGTTTATCAGGGAAGAAGACAAGATGGAAGTTACTCTACTGTAAAAAAAAGCAAGAAGAATCACATGTTACATAGTGTGATTCTTATTTGGAGAACTTTTAAGTTTTAAAAAGACTCTATTCTTAGAGTTGGTTCAGACCGGTTACTTGCTGACAAACGCAAAGCATTCTTAAAGTTAGATCTTATTTATCATAGGTACAATGCTAGACAGCATATTTGAGACACCTCTATTTGAATATAAGAACCAACCGAGATGCAAAAGAGATTAAGCGACCTACAAATGAGCCATATATTGAACACGATCAGACTACGTTCTGAACACAAAGGGTAGTACACGGGTCGTTCATATAGAGCCCGTGTTGGTGCCATGTTCCGTTCAACCGTTGCAAAGCTTCTTTCCTCCGAACAAAAGCTAAAGTTTCCTAAGTGTCAGTTCGAGAGAGTTAGAGTTCTTAAGCAAAGAGCATTGGTTCCTCCAAGAGTTGTTGCTGCTGAATCTATTACTCTTGAAGTGTCTACTCCTAGACGAGCGTAGGAGTCGCTGGTATCACCCAAACTTGTATGGGCTGAACCAGACGTTTGTGAAGGTGAATCGAAGTCTACCTGCTGCAAGCAAAAGGACTTTCACAAGCAAAGGAAGAGGAATGAACGTCAGGTACTCGGAGAACAAGCACGATTCGGTGCTGACGATCTCTTCCGAGTAGCCTCTCCAACGGAGACGTACCACTTGTGAAGAGCTGGGAACTTCGGTGAAAAAGCACTGTCTCCTTGAGTACTTTCCTGTATTGTCATTAGCTTCCTGCTTGTTGCTTGCTTGTGAGATCTTAGACTTATTCTGTTCATCTGTTATAGATCTTCTTTATACTTGTGTTTCATTAGCTATGTCTCAGTTGCTATATATCTTATCTCACACCTGAGTCAGTTACCTGTTACACAGGCACATTGATTGCTCATCATTTACTAAGTCCTTAGAACACCTGTGTGACAGCTGCATGCTAATTTACACATCATCTGTTGCATGTCACTCACCTGTCACACAGCTAGCTAACCCTGGTTCCTGTTTAAGGCTTAACCTGTTCAATCAAGTTAAAAAGAAGTAATTTTTGTTAGCCTCCTATTCACCCCCTCTAGTCGGCACCTTCGGTCATTTCACAGACCTCTAGCCAGATCCACGCCTCGAGTACACCTCTGACTCCACAAGCCCACGGCCTGGCCACCGCTCCGCCCCTCCTCTCCCAGCGCTGCCAGCCATCCAAGCCACACATGGCCCCTTGCTCCTGCCGCTGCCGCAAATGGCTACTGCCTCTGTCCCTTGCACTGCCGCGGCAAGCCGCCCTCGGTCTTGCCGCTGCCGCTCCCTTGCCAAGCCGTCGCCGCCCTCAATCTCAGCTGATGCCACCGCTCTCAAAACGCTGCTGCGGCAGCTAATGGCGGCAATCGCGCCCCCTTCTCCCCACCGCGGCAGCTACTGAGCCCCTTCTTCCTCGCCGCGGCAGTTGATGCCTGCTGCCGTTGCCACCTCTCCCTGCCGTGGCATCACCGTTGCTGCCTTGCCTCTGCCGCGGCACCATCTCCCCTACCGTGGCAGTACCGCGGCGGCTCCTTCCCTACCGCGGCAGACCCCAAACACCGGCGCCGGCTCCCCAATACCTCACTCTTCTTCTTCCCCACTCCCGAGCTCCAATGCTTCTTTCATCCCTCTAACTCGAGCTCACACCCTTCTCCAACGTTGAGCGGCTCAACTTCAGCACAGGCCTGCTACCGGTTGGGTGAAGACGCGGTCCTCTAGCTATGCCTTTTGGTACGGAAGGCGTATTTCTCCCGTGTTGTTCCTAGAATACGTCTTTCTCCCGTGCTGTTCCTAGAATACGTCTTCCCTGCTTGGGAAGCACCTCCACGTTTACTCTATTACCATCTCTCGGTTTATTTTATTTTCTACTTCCCAGAAAGCAGAAATCAGGCCGTAACTTTATCTCTCTCCACCTCCTGAATACCGAATATCTCTCCTCTAGTTTAGTCCCAAATAAATTATCTTCCTTTCTTAGAATTTTCTAAAGTCTAACTTAACATAATGCGCCCTAATCAAATCATGACGACTTCAAATATCTAGGCCTCAATAGTAAAACCTAGACTTATTTGTATGAATCTAATTCATCATTTCATGTGAGCACCAGTGAACCTTTAACTTGAAAACCCGATATATGAGGCGTCCATAAAATCTTATGACAACCCTGAATTGATCCACTTATATGCATATTTGTTCGGTAGGTATGTAACCCCTGGTGTGAGCAACCACAAACCCCAGAGTGCAGTTTGCAAGAAAGTAATATATGCACCACAAAACCTAATTGCAAAGTTCATCAATAAGTATAATCGAAACCCCATCACCTTCGACCTAAAACCCAACCCTTGGTTCATAAAATCATTAGCTACCCTCACCCACCATGAAGCTGTGATTCTGTTGTTCTGGTTCCTTACTTGCTATTATTGGGTTTTCGCTCGCACCATCATTTATTCGATGTTTCCTCCGACGTGTAGATACGACATAGCGATACCGCGACGGAAGGAACTAAGGTGTTGTCGTACCCAGAGCAAATCTCAGTCACATGCCAACATCTGTCAGGCAAGCTCTCCACCATTGATCATGTTGAAATCCCAAGTTTATGAAATATTGTGTTGTTTACGAAACATGCATGCTATGTTTTATCATCGTTATTTTATGTAGCATAGTTATACCGATGTGCAGAAAACCCTAGTCCGACCCCGAAACCCTTGTAGCCCTAAGGACTATGTATTCCGAGAATGTTAGCAGAAAAACTTAGGATAGAGTATATACATATATACATGCTTAGCCCCGCCCTAGTAAAATTAGGGTTTTAAAAATAAAGAGGTGATAACACCCCGTATTTCATGTGGTGAACTTTTGGGAAACGGACCGTCGTGTCTAGAGGTGTATGAAGGTAGCATAGCCATGGGTTGGTATGTTTTACCTTAAATGGTTTTGTGAAACCAAAAATAAAAATGAAGAAGATTTTGATCCGGGTCGGTAATGAAGGGTGAAAGTAGGGAGCTTGTTTAAAGAGCGAGATAAAGCCCGGTGTGGTACTCGCTGCCCGTTTACGGGAGTGGTGTGGAGTCCCTCTCGGATCACCTAAGGACCAATCTTAAGTGCCGTTTGGCCAAGTCTTACCGTACGTCCACATGTCATTTATGAGAAGGACTTGACATAGTACCCGGCCTGAACTAGCATGAACCCGTAGGCAGTGTGTAGCGTCCAGACGAGGCTGTGTCCTCTGTAGAGAAAAGTTTCCGCGAGAAAGTGATGGCTTGTTCGCCACAAAGTTGGAACACCAACCTCCTTGTAAGTGATGATACTGACTCAAGCTAGGTTTGGGACATGTCCTTCTGGCGGGTTCATGGCTGGGTTCACACCGGCGAAGAGTCTCGTTGTACTAGCCCTGTCAGTATACGGGCCCAGTATACCCAGGGTGAACTACATCGTGTGGGTAAAGCCGTACCACCTCTGCAGAGGGTTAAAACTATTCGAATAGCCGTGTACACGATTAATGACGAACTTGGTTAGGACACACTAAAGTAGACTGGCTTTCAAAGTCAAAAATGGGTTATGGGTTTAAGAACGCGATCCGCCGTGTTCGCAGCGCGTCATGCCAAATTTTCCATTGTGTCGGGAAAAGTGAAGAAGGGGTTTTCCCGTGGACTCAGGCAAACCCTAGTATCCCCATAAGTGCCAGGTGAGCTTTGTCTCCCTGAGGAATCGGGCGATTACCATGCTTTGCCGTTATAACGGAAAGCGCTGAGATGATCTCCCCCCGTTGTAACGGGTAGAGTGATTCAAACAGGTACCTTATCTCGTTGCGTCGAGATATTTTGCTAAAACTGCTTTAATATCTATTTACATATTTCGAATGCAAACTTACTTTCTCGCACAATATGAAACCTAGGATAGAGCCAATTTCTTGATAATTCCCTTGCATGCTCATATCCGTGATGAACTCCCTGGCGGAGTGCTTGCGAGTAGATTCAATGTACTCACCTGGCTTGTTGATTTGGCCAGATAGAAGGTCGACAGCTCGAAAACAACGACGATATCCGCGAAAGCTAGGGCGAACCCCCAGTCAGTTGCCTGTTGGGAATGGCATATTGATGGGCACATCACCGCTTGATTTCCGCTGCAAGATTTTTAGCCAATAGGCTAAAGGTATAATTTTTCCGATCTCAAGGATCGATTATGTATCTTATTCTAATAAGGGCGTGTATGACCTTGATATACAGGTTAACTTGTGTGTACCGGCTACTGATCATGGGACCGGTACAACAAACACAAGGGCTTATCCGGCCTTAAAACTGGGTACGCCATAGTACACATGGTAGTAGAGAGAGACTAAAGGAGAAGGAAGAAGGGATTAGGGGAAGGTGTTCGGGTAGAAATAGTTGGGTAGTTCAGTTTGGAGTAATTGCAGTACCCAGTTGGTATGAGTAGTAGAGAGTTAATGGCCAGCACTAAGCAAAGAAAAGGTGACAGTGTGCATAGGAGAAAGTAGGCACCAATTTCAGGAGATGAGGATGCATGGCAGGTTCAGCAAGGGGAGTTATGCACTGGTGTAGAGAGCAAGGAGTGAAGGAATAAAAGTGAGACAATGCATTGGTGCAGAGATACGCTATAGAAATGAATGAGGTGTCTTAGGGGCACAGGGAAAACGGCACCGGTTTCAGAAAGACAAGGACGTGTCTCGGTGTGTCAGGAGGTGGTAACGAACACCAGGGAAAGGTTGGCACCGAACGCGGTAAAAAAGGGAAAGAGGTGGCACTTTGTACAGGAAAAACCGACGGCAGAAGGGAGAGAGGTTAATAGTGCATGAGTTGTTAGTCTTTATTTTATCCCGAGCTGGTTTCAGCTGTGCGGGTGACGGAGTGTAACATCCTGAATTTTCCGAAACCCAAAAATTAAGGCCAACAAATTTTTTTTGCTAATAATATCAGATAAAATACACCAGGTTAAAACTTTTGCTCAAATCATGCTTCTGTTAAAACCCTAAAGTGAGTCAACCCAAAATGTCTCCACCTCTGTTCCTATTCCTTTAATCCCCGCTCCATTGAAACTCTGTCCATCAAGGTATGATAGCCTTGCGTAACACCTTGTCTCCGAACGTGGCTACTCGTCCTTGCAATCTCGCCACGAATACACCTTCGGCATCCCTTTCCCTTTTTGTCTAGCCGGTGCAATCTAGACCAACATTTGCCGCAAAGTGCCCATAGGGTACTTCTGCGAAATTTGAACATATACATGTCATGAACCTTTTCCGAATGACCTGATATTCTACCACAAACTTCGTCATGCCCTATTATGAGTAAGTGCCCATATATACTGCTTTCCTGCATATACATACACGCAAATTCTAACCCTTTCTTCCCAAATGGCAGATCAAAACCCTAATTCGTCGATCGACTCTGCCACAATTCCATGCATATATATGCATATATCAGTAACAGCATTCAAACTCCCAAACCACCGTAACTTCGCATGTCCATTCCATCCATGTTCAAACCACGTATATGCCATTCAATTTCCTTCTTTTCGAGCTGTTGGTCCAAACCGTAACCTGACTGTATGATCTAAGCTCTTCCTCCTTATATTGGAAATTTTCCATTTCCATTGCTTGCTCGTACCTGAATTATACATACGGGCTAATGCACCCCCAAAACCTACAATACCAATGGCGGTTTCCTCTAGTCCACGGTTCTCGCATTCTCCTTGGCTTCAAGGAATACCAAGCACATTATTGTGGCACCTAGTGGAACTCAAACCTATTCCCAAGTATATAAGGTGGCATGAAATATAGATTCTCAAGTGGAATTAAAGATCTACATTAAGACATATTCAAACCCTACACTTCGATTTCTATAAATGATCATTAAAACACTTCCATTAAATTACCCAGAGATAATCGCATGTAATCGAACCAAGCTTAATCTCTTCCAACTGAAGTTTTCAAAATGTTCAACTTTTGCAAAACAACCTCCCCGCAGATCCAAATCCTTGCCTGCAGTAAAATTCTATGTTCCTTCTTTAAACATCTTCCCCTAACAACTTGAGCAAAATATCAAAGCACGCACTACCTTTTTTTCAGTGCCACCCATCCTCTCCTAAGCCCCATACAACACCCGCATTTACTTCTCCTGTTGCACCTTTTCTTGCAAGGCTCTTCTACTTTTTCTCTCTTGTCTCTTCTAGTCAACACAGACCAGTGTTCTTTTTCCCTCTGCTGTGCCGACCAGCTCACCTCTTCTTCCCTAAAGACTCCCCTTGCTGAGCGGTGCCTAACACCATTGCTCACTTGCAGCTGAGCCAGCAAGCAACCACTCTGCACCATCTCCTCCTCTCTTCCTATCCTTTTTCTCTCATTCTCGCCCTCCTCTCTCCTGCCGCTGACCTCCTATTCCCCAGTTGCTTCACGCCACCCCCCTCTCCATCCACAACAAGCAACAACTAGTTCCCCTGCAGCAATTCTACCAGCAAGCTACCTCATTTACTTCACTTAGCTCTTCCCTTCCTGGCCCCATTCTTTCTCCTCACCCGAGCCAGCACCAGACAAGCTACCCAATTGGCCATTTTCCCCAAGCTTCCCTGCTCCCTGGCTTCCTCAACATGGCCGGCCAGTTTCCCCATCTCCTCAAGCTTCAACCCGAGCTCGCTGTGTTCCCCAACCGAGCTCCTGTTGTTCCCCATCTTCTCGAGCTACTCCTTCCTCCCTTCACCCGAGTTCTCACCTTCCCACTCGTCTCCCTCATCTTCCCACCAAGTTCTTCGTTCCTCTCCGCTCCTGAGCTACCCGGAGCTCTCCTTCCCGTCCATCTACTCCCAACTGAGCTCAAGCTCCTTCCCCTTTTCCCTTTTACTGTACCGTCCAGCTCCAGGACCCCCATCTATCTCCTCTCCACGAGCTCCCTCCCCATTCCTCTTCTCCCCGAGCTCCCCATCTACCAGGCCGGCGTGACTTCTTCTCCTCTCCATTCCCCCTGTTGTTTCCCCCGCGCCTCTGCTTCTTAGCTTGAGCATCTTTCTCGAGCTCCCAAGCCCCCAATCTCTCGGCGCTCTCCCATACTTGAATCCCCTACTGACCCCTTCTAGTTAATCTCCCTCAACCGAAATCCCTACCACCGAGGGCGCCTCAGCTCAGCTCCAATTGCCGCCGGGGACCTGCCCCACCGCCGCCCACAGCAGTGCCGCCGCCGGTCCCTCCGACATCGCCTGGGTGCACTCCGCTGTTCCCCTTACCTCCAGTCGCCGCCGATGAGGTCCAACTGCCCTGGAGTTCGCCCCCTCGCTGTGCAGCCTCTACTCACCGCCGGTGCACTCGGCCCCGCCTAAACTGTGGTCCAGCACGGAGGCCAGCGCCGCCGCCGCACTCAACACAAAAACACCACCGCAGCAGCTCTTTTCCCCGCCACGGCAGCCCCTCTCCTCTATGGCAGGGCCTCCTCCTCAATCGCAAGAGCCACGCAGCAGATTTTCCCTACCGCGGCAGCTCCGCGGCAGTACTGCGCTCATCCTCCTCAACCGCGGCAGCGCCACGGCAGCTATTTCTTCCCCGCTGCAGCACTGCAGCAGTGCCACGCCACCACTCCTCTCACCGCGGCAAGGGGCTATCTCCGCTCCAGCAGTGCATGACGATGATATAGCACCCGGGTATCATCAAGGAGGACGAATCCGGACCTCTGGCCATAGGGTGGGCCGGACCGACTACTCGGAGTCCGACGTCTACACGGGGGTGCCTCATCAACGTGGAGTACAAGACATGGACTAATACCTGCCTGGCACACCCGGAGTCTATTGTAACTAATTAGGAAATCAATCTGTTAACCGATCCGGACTCTTGTAATCCTATCCCGGTCGCCTATATAAGGCCTGGTAGGGGACCTCCGATCGGTAAGCTTTTTAGTCATAGACAATCTCCATTGTTTCATAGCTCAAGCAACCTCGAGATCGATTCTTGAGGGCTTGCGGCACTCGGGATTCAAGCTATATTAGCCACCAAACACAGGACGTAGGGTATTACCTCTCCGCGAGGGCCTGAACCTGTCTAAATCCTGTCTCCCGTGTGCACCCATCCGGATTTGTTATGCTCACATCGCCCCGTACTCAGTATTGCCGGAATAATACTCCGACAGTTGGCACGCCAGGTAGGGGCTGGGTGCATAGATCCATCTGAACAGATCCAGATGGGTTTCTTCAACAACGACGGTGACTTCGTTTCGGGCCTAGTCATGAGCTTCGACCCCCGGACCTCCGCCGCCGCTCCAGGATAAGCTCTCCGATTCGGAAAGCTCGACTTCATCACCGACTTGCTCGGCAGGCTCTACCTCGGCGACTCGGCTTCCAGCCAGTTGCCTAGGGGCTTCATCGCCGGCCTCATCGCCGACTTGCTCGGCAGGCTCTATCTCCGCGACTCGGCTTCCAGCCAGTTGCCCGGAGGCTTCATCGCCGACTTCAACACCGACTTGCTCGGCAAGTTCCACCTCGGCGACTCGGCTTCCAGCCAGTTGACAGGGGCTTCATTGCCTTTAGTACTCGGCACCTCATCAGAATTGACTACTTCGGCGATCAACTCCAACAACCTGATCGCGCTCGAGTCGGATCTACTACTCGGGAACGGGTCTTCACCCGTCAAATAGAGATCCCGACTGGTTGGTACGATCGAGTCCCTTCTACCCGTCCTCGACTACGACTCGGATGGCTTCGAGAGTTCGGGAAGCCACCATCCTTCTCGGGAGGACTTCATGGCAGACTCGGATGCACCGTACGTTGCCGCCCGACTACGTCCGGGGCTTACCGACTGAAGGATAAAGACGGTAACCTCGTCACCAACGCTTGGAACATTGAACAGTTAAGTCGCTTCTATGCTTAAGCTTTGTATTTCCATATTTTAATTATGAATAAGTGAATAGATATTTCTTTGCTCCATCCGAGTAAATTTTGGGGTTCCCGATTGGTCTGCTATGCATGCTCACGGCTACGCATAGTGGACACTCGGGGGCTACACCACACTGGGTGCGCTTAAGCGCACTCGGGCTCCTTTTTTTCAACAATTATTTTAGTACTGTGTAAACAGCCCGGCGTTAACTCTTCGTCTTCGATCGCCGGTCTACGCCACAACCCTGCGCTACATGGGAAACAGCCCATGGCTAATCTTAACACAATGGGGGATACAACGGGTTGGCAAGAGCACACACAAAGGGCTAACTTACACATGAACGAATCTTTACGAAAGAAGAGATTAATAAACATGACACAAGTTCACCAAAACATGCAAAGTCACACTCGGACTTCCTGAGTACTTAACATGCATTTGCGAGCGGTTCATATATTTATTCCTACTTTTACAGGTTAGCATGGTCGGCAAGGGCGTTCGCTACAGCATGGACCTCCTCCATTAGCCTCGGGAAAGATTATAAGGACCCTCCACTCGGTTCCTCGGATCAAGTGGAGGTTCGGGGGCTACACCCACTGGGTGCACTGCCCGTGCCCCCAGTGAAAAGTCTACCGAACAACTCGGGACCGAAGCGCTACAGCCTGCTTTCTGGTTCTGACGCGAATTTTGAGGGTATTCCCCCAGTGGGACACTAGCTGGACCCGAGCCACTCGGGAAACCAGATACCACTCGGGAATTCAGTCGGGACTCATGGAGTCAGCTACTCAGGAAAATCATCAAGACCCTCCACTCGGTTCCTCGAACCGAGTAGAGGCTCGGGGGCTACACCCTCTGGATGCATTGTTCGTGCCCCTAGAGTAAAACCTACAAAAACAACAAAGAAGCCTCCGCCTGACTGCTCCAGTCGGCCGAAGGCTCGGGGGCTACTGACGATGACATAGCACCCGGGTATCATCAAGGAGGACGAATCCGGCCCTCTGGCCATAGGGTGGGCCGGACCGACTACTCGGAGTCCGACTTCTACACGGGGGCACCTCATCAACGCGGAGTACAAGACATGGACTAATACCTGCCCGGCACACCCGGAGTCTATTGTAACTAATTAGGAAATCAATCTGTTAACCGATCCGGACTCTTGTAACCCTATCCTGGTCGCCTATATAAGGCCTGGTAGGGGACCTCCGATCGGTAAGCTTTTTAGTCATAGACAATCTCCATTGTTTCATAGCTCAAGCAACCTCGAGATCGATCCTTGAGGGCTTGCGACACTCGGGATTCAAGCTATATTAGCCACCAAACACAGAACGTAGGGTATTACCTCTCTGCGAGGGCCTGAACCTGTCTAAATCCTGTCTCCCGTGTGCACCCATCCGGATTTGCTGTGCTCACACCGCCCCGTATTCAGTATTGCCGGAATAATACTCCGACAGCACAGCTCCGCCTCCTTCAGCTCTGGCCACTAGCACTTCCAAGCCGCCGCGCCCGAGCCTCCCTTCTCCTCTCGCCGCTCCTTCCACCCAAGGACCTCCCTTGTTCTCCCAAGCAAGCAGCGTCAGCCAAGCGCACCAAGGGGAGAGCACGGCCACAGACTTGATTTTTCCCAAAAGCTCACTCCTTTCTCTCTCTAGCTCCTCATTTCTTTTCCAGCAAATGAGCAGCCCTCACTCAAGTCAACCGAGCTCCAACCTTACTTCTTGCCCTCTCCATTTTCCCAGTTCCATTTTCCTTCCCTTGCTCTTCTTCCATACCGAGCACTAGTCCCCACTCCTCTCTAGACCCAAGTAATGTTAAAAACCCAAACATCCCCAAGGTATAGAAGGTTGAAACTCTATAACCCTAACTCAAGTCCTCATAAAGACATTTATACATATGAACAACTACACTCAAACATTGCCCAGCACAACCAAGGTTTGTTAATCACCCTTGCAACATGCTAGCCTAGTGAGACATTTAGTACTTAGGCTCTTTCACATTAAACAAAGAAAAAAGAGAAAGGTTTCTATTAAGATCATATGAATTTTCCCAAAAATTGTATTGTGTAAATTCAGTCCAGATCATATTATTCAAACCCATACCCAATGTTTAATTTTCTGAATCTAGCTAAAACAAGTGCATTAAGGTATTTAAAATGTAATAGGCTCGTAAAAACATGAACCCTAGTCTTCAACAATCAAAAGCCACAATTCATATAATGAGCATCTCCCTCACATCGTGTTGAGAACCCTAAATATGCTTCTAAGTACAATACCTAGTTTTCAACATCTCTTGCGTGTATGTTGGTTCTTATTGGGTCTTTCTCGCATCGCTGTTTATTTGGTGTTTATCCGACGTGTAGATGCGACGTTACGAAATACCACGCGAAGGATCTGGGATCGCTGTCGTATCAGGTTCAACTCGAGCTCGAGAATCGGCCAATATCGCCAGGCAAGCTCTCCTCCCTTGATCATGTTGAAGCCCAAGATTTCGAAATGTTATTTTGTTTACGAACCATGCATGCTATGTTTTATAACCGTTATTTTATGTAGCGTAGTTATGCCGATGCTTAGCAAATCCTAGTCCGACCCCAAAACCCTTGTAGCCCTAAGGACTATGTGTTCCGAGAATGTTAGCAGAAAAACTTAGGGTAGAGTATATACATATATACATGCTTAGCCCTGCCGTAGTGAAATTAGGGTTTTAAAAATAAAAAGGTGATAACAGCCCATATTTCATGTGGTAAATTCTTAGAAACGGACCGTCGTGTCTAGAGGTGTATGAAGGTAGCATAGCCATGGGTTGGTATGTTTTACCTTAAATGGTTTGTGAAACCAAAAAGGAAAATAGAGAAGATTTTGATCCGGGTCGGTAATGAAGGGTGAAAGCAGGGAGCTTGTTTAAAGAGCGAGGTAAAGCCCGGCGTGGTTCTCGCTGCCCGTTTACGGGAGTGGTGTGGAGTCCCTCTCGGATCACCTCAGGACCAATCTTAAGTGCCGTTTGGCCAAGTCTTACCGTACGTTCACATGTCCTTTATGGGAAGGACTTGACATAGTACCCGGCCTGAACTAGCATGAACCCGTAGGCAGTGTGTAGCGTGCAGATGAGGCTGTGTCCTCTGTAGAGAAAAGTTTCCGCGGAAAAGCGATGGCTTGTTCGCCACAAAGCTGGAACACCAACCTCCTTACAAGCGATGATACTGACTCAAGCTAGGTTTAAGACATGTCCTTCTGACGGGTTCATGGCTGGGTTCACACCGGCGAAGAGTCTCGTTGTAATAGCCCTGTCAGTATACTTGCAAAGTACTCCTAGGGTGACCTACATCGTGTGGGTAAAACCGTACCACCTCTGCAGAGGGTTAAAACTATTCGAATAGTTGTGTCCGCGGTCATGGACGAACTTGGTTAGGCCACACTAAAGTAGACTGACTTTCAAAGTCAAAAATGGGTTATGGGTTTAAGGACGCGATCCGCCGTGTTCGCAGGGCGACATGCCAATTTCCCATTGTGTCGGGAAAAGTGAAGAAGGGGTTTCCCCGTGGATCGGGCAAACCCTAGTATCCCTGTAAGTGCCAGGTGAGCTATGCCTCCCTGAGGAATCGGGTGATTACTGTGTTTTCGTTGGTATCCTCGTAGGTACCAGGTGAGCTTTGCCTCCCTGAGGAATCGGGCGATTACCATGCTTTGCCGTTATGACGGAAAGCACAGAGTTGATCTCCCTGTTGTGACGGGTAGAGTGATTCAAGCAGGTACCTTATCTCGCGGCGTCGAGATGTTTTGCTAAAAATTACTTTTATATCTATTTACATATTTCAAATGCAAACTTACCTTCTCGCACAATATGAAACCTAGGCTAGAGCTAATGTCTCGATTATTCCCTTGCATGCTCATATCCGTGATAAACTCCCTGGCGGAGCGCTTGCGAGTACATTCAATGTACTCACATGGCTTGTTGATTTGGCCAGATAGAAGGGCGACAGCTCAAAAGCAACGATGATATCCACGATAACTAGGGCAAACCCCCAGTCAGTTGCCTGTTGGGAACGGCATATTGATGGCCACATCACCGCTTGATTTCCGCTGCAAGATTTTTAGCCGCTGGGCTAAAGGTATAATTTTCTGATCTCAAAGATCGATTATGTATCTTATTCTAATAAGGGCGTGTATGACCTTGATATACAGGTTAACTTGTGTGTACCGGCTACTGATCATGGGACCGGTACAGAAAACACAAGGGCTTATCCGGCCTTAAAACCGGGTACGCCACACGGAGTCAGTGCCACATGCACGTGTACGAGCACGTATATATTTGGTGTGCTGGTTTTCATCAGATGAAAGGATTTGCATAAGGAGACACTAGGAAAATGGTATGATATTGATTAGTCATGTCTGCCGTAATACTAGAAGAATGTTTTCCCTCGGACATCCTGATTAGAACACGTTACTAGAGTCAGGTAAATCAGACAAGGATAGGAATGTCGAGCTTTCAGAAAACCAGGACAAAAGAACTAGGGCCTTGGATCTTTCCTTAGCTCGAAAGAAATGAGTTAAGGTTTCCAGTGTATATATCCACATATGCTTGAAAATTAAGCGTATATAGGGTGGAGACGGAGCCAGGATACTGGTAGGAAGTCATGGAAGTTAGGACTCGGGAAAGTATTGCTGGTATGCTCGTATATATGCATAGGAGGATTGTGGCAGAGCCAATGATGCGTCAGGGTTTTGTTCCGTAGCTCGGGAAGAAGGGGTTAGGGTTTTGTGTATATGCGTATATACAAAAGCAGTATATACGTGCATACACTTATGATAGGTCATGTCGAAGTATGTGGCAAAAGATCACGTCATTCGGAACAGGTTCATGATGTATATACGTGTCAATTTCACGGGAGTACTGGCTGAGAATGTAGCTGCAGACGTCGGTCTGGGTTACACCGACTAGGAAAAGGAAGGGGATCAAAGGCGGAAGATCTTGGCCTGATTTGCTTTAGGGTTAGAATGATTTGATGTAAAGTTTTAATCGGATGTACTTTAGTTAGCGTTATTAGTAAAAAGTTTTTTGAAAGTCCCAATTTTCGGGTTTTGAAAAATCGGGGTGTGACAAAGTGCTTCCTGCTCTATATCCATCTCCTTAGTGATAGCAAAGTGGCCTCCATCTTCTTTTGCTTCTCATTCTTCTGATAGAAAGCTTCAATGAGATGTTGGAGGGTGTAGCAAGTCTTGGACCATTGTTCCCACATTCCACAACAGAAGCAAGTCTGATACTACAAACCATATGGCTTCTCACTCTCCTTAATCTTTCTTTCCCTCTTCTACTGTTGAGGGTAAGGCTGTCTCTTATAAGCATTTACCTTCTTCCCCTTCTGACCTTTGTTCTTAAAGGTGGGTTTTTTCACATTGTAACCGGCTGCATGAGCTTTGTGCCCAGTCGTGGTTCCTATGCGGCAAGAGTTGTGGTTATTTATCATAATCACATCTTGTTTTCAGCAACTTGCATGACATCTATCAAGTCAGACTACTTGTATATGTCATGGCGGTACTGACGCTGCAGTACCACGTTGAAAGATCATCTAGGCCCCTAATTGGTTTTGATGGTTAATGGCAACTCAAACTGGAATCTAATGTTTACAATGAGTGTAAGCAGGTTTAAGAGGTTCCAGGAAGAAGGGCCATCAAGGAAAGGATGACCACCTAAAAAGTACAAAGGTGATTTCCAGGACAAGGGAATGGCTGTGCTAGACAGCTGTGTCACAGCTATGAGGAAGCCGGTGCTGTGCAAGGAGTTGCAAGCAAGGTGATGGTGGCTTGATACGTCGAGGGCCATGAATACAGTTAGTGGCAGGTAAAGCCTAGATTTGCTAGTTTCTTTGAGTCCATAGGAAACAACCGTACTATCAAGAGGGATGAAGTAGTAATGATCTGTGGAGATTCTTTTGCTCAATGCTCAGGGTGTTGGACAGTGGCACTGATGCTTTGAGATCAGTGGCCCTGTATCAACATTTTGCACAAGTGTGAGGCTGGCTTGCGTTAGCACTCTGCAGTGCTAGCAGTAGAAAACCCTAAAGGTTAGAGTCACCGGTGTGACGCAGCTGTGTCACAAGTGGTCTAGCGCTCTATGACTTAGGTACATCTCTGTACCAGGGGAGAGCTTGTAAATGCTAAGGGACCTGCACTGCGATAGTTTGTCTGCTGAGTCAGAAGACTGTCGGAGATTCTCTCCTTATTAGGGATCAGAGTTAGTTGTGCGCTGAGGGCATGTGATGTGCCAAGATCGGGCTGAGTAGTTAGGCTACGCCAGTTAAGGGCTCACCTGTGTGTGCCTTCGGTGACACAGGTGTCGATCTACCTGAGCTGGTTATAGTTGTGCGTTGTGATTGGCTGTGTCACCGGTGTATGTCACCGGTGACTCACTCAATCCTACGTGGCAACAGTGTAACGGTCAGGTGCCTGTGAACCCTATAAATAGGGGACCAGGGGAGGTCTTCGGCCTCAACCTTGCTCAAACCAGTGAATCATATTCGACCGTTGCAAGCCTCTCACCCTTGGAACAAAAGCCAAACTTCCTAAGAGCATTGATTCCTCCAAGAGTCGTTGCTGCTGAATTTGTTACTCTTGGAGTGTCTACTCCTAGACGGGCGTAGGAGTTGCTGGTATCACCCAAGCTTGTGTGGGCTGAACCAGTAGTTTGTGAAGGTGATCCGAAGTCTATCTGCTGCAAGGCTAAAGGACTTCCACAAGCAAAGCAAGAGGCCTGATCATTCAGGTACTCGGAGAACAAGCACGATTCAGTGCTGGCGATCTCTTCGGAGTAGCCTCTCCAACGGAGACGTACCTATCTAAAAAGAGTAGAAAATTTCGGCGAAAAACACCTTGTCTCTCTGAGTACTCATTGTGTTGCTTCTATTTACTTGCTATATCTGTATGCTTGTGTGTTTTTAGATATATTCTGTTTATCTATGATAGATCACCTTTTCACCTGTGTTAGCATAGCTGTGTCACAGTTGCTATAGATCATATCTCTTACTTGTGTCAGCTACCTGTTACACAACTGTTTAGTTTGTTCATCTGTTTCTAAGTCTTCAGCTTAGCTGTGTTAGCTACCTATGTGACAGCTACGTATTAATTTACACATCATATATTGTCTGTGTTGTTCACCTGTCACATAGCTAACTTATTCTTACAACTAACTAAGACTTAATTTGATAAACTAAATTAAAAGAAGTGAATTTAATTAGCCTCCTATTCATCCCCCTCTAGTCGGCACCTTCGGTCCTTTCACACGTTGCTAGCGTGGAAGGTGGAGAGGGTTTTTTCTATCTTTTCCTCTTCTGTGAGCTCCTTGCCACAATGTTTAAGGGCAGTACAAATCTTGTACAAAATAGAGTTGTGTTCAGCCACGAACATATAGTCCTAGAAGCAGAGGTTTCTCCATGCCTCCTCTGTCCTAGGGAGGAGCACATACTTGAGCTTTGCAAATCGCTCTTCAAAGGAGGTCCACATAGGGTCCTTCTCCACAAAGTACTCATCCTTCAAAGTGGGTGAGAAGCAGTGATGGGGAAAGAGCAGTGCTTGGCCCCTCTGCGCAGAAGAGGTGGGTCTCATATCTTGGCCAATGACCATACCAAGGTCCTTATCATCGAAGATAATCTCCACGTTAGTCTTCCATATCAGGTAGTTTTCACCATGAGAGACAAACTCAGCGGACTCCTTGTTTGACAAGCTAGACATCCTGCATCGTCCATTTGAAATATACATAAGTTTTACTCTATGTAAAAACATATGAGTGGTGTGTAAAATAATGGTACAATACTCTTAAGTAACTTTAGTATGTTTCTAAGAAATCATATTTAAATGAAGCAAATGAATTGAATAATAAGCCAAACAATACCTATAATATGCAGAAAATAATATGACAAAAATGATCCACAAGATTTTTGCATGATAATATAACTTAGTGATTCTATGTGAATTCAGCAAAGTGTAGGGGGTCCATAGTAAGATTTTCTAAACAGAAAAAACATTCGTGCAATTTCTTATTTGCTGGGGTTTTCGTAAAAATCTCCTATCCACCATCCTGCCAAGCCTACATGGCCCACAAGCACGCTGCAGCCTACGAGGCTGGCAAGCATGGTTTAGCCTACCTACTAGGCCCGCCTGCCTTGCACGGCTAGCAAGGCAACAAGGCAGCAACATGCTAGCCCGCCCCACCAGCGAGGCCAGCTAGCGTAGCTAGGCTGCATGTGCGGGTGTCATGGCCTGCTCGCCGGGCTGGCCCTCGAGGCCGGCAAGCACAGATGCGGCTACGCGCTTGTGTCTGACAGCCCACCCGCATGCCTAGCCCTCGAGGCTGGGAAGTGCAGCTAGGTTGCACGCACACATGTGGTGGCTCGCCCGCCCGACCACCTCACGAGGCCGGCAACCGCGGCGCAGCCTGCCTGCATGCCGCACGCCTCGGCCCGCCCGTTCGTCTGGCCGGCCTAGCAAGCGCGGCTGGGCCACATGGTCTGCTCATGCACCGTGGCTCACCTACCCGCCTGACCTATCAAGGCCGTAAGCATGGCTGGGCCACGCGGCCTGCTTGTGCGCCATGCCCTGCCTCCAATCGGTACGACCTGTGATGCGCGGTGGGCTGGTCCACCTGGCCCATCAGGGCGGCAAGTGCGGCTAGCCTATACGTGGCGTGGGCCCACCTGCCTGCTGGGCCCGCGACCCAGCGAGTGTGGCCGGGCGGTGCCCAGTCAGGCTAGCGTGGGTGCGCCTGTGCTGGGCGGCATGTCGGCGTTGCAGCGCCGCCCACTGCGGCCTGCATGGCGCGGCTATGTGCATTGACGGCAGTGCCTGCATTGCGCCGTGGTGATGCCGGGGATGGTGGCCAAGGTGGCGGAGGGTGTGATGCTATCTTGTTCATTTATTGCTAGCGGGAATGCTTCGTGTGTCGTTCAGTGGTACTGGTAGTATTTCTTGTGGCGAGGCAACAACCTCGCCCTTGGTTCCATGCCGAAGTGACGAGCTCACACCACGATGTGCACTAGCGGATCAAGCCAACTTGTAGCATGTTGTGGCGGGGTTTACTCGTAGCATATCTGGGTTCGTGCCGATCCCATACCGACTGCATGTAGTACTTGTCTGTGTGCCGGCTGGTGATCATTCTAGCTCCATTTTTTAAACCATGTGTTACCAGATGATGTCCCTTAGGTCAGATTAGATTGATCTACAAGAACACGATGTAGCAAATAGAAGAAAGGATTCACGAGGAGAGTCTTGTGCTGATAACATGTTGTGAATCTATTGTCATGAGGTGTGATCGATGATCGTATAACAAGTAGTAGATCAAACATATACAGAAAGAAAAATAGACATAAAAATATAGGGTGTTACTCTTCTCATTATTAAATCTGTTCTCACAAGTATAAGCTCTGAATAGTATGTGTAAAATAATATAAAGATCACTTCTCTATATATACACCATCTATACTATGGATAGATTGGATTACAGACATTTCTTCTAAACCTGGCTGAAATCAATATAATAAGATACCGGCCTCTAGATCTCCTGCTGGTCCAGCACGATGCGTGATTGCGTGTGTGTGTGTAGAAGAAGAAACTGGTCAATGCGAGGAGTTTTTTAAAAAAATTATTTTTTATTCAGAAATTTCAGAAATAATACCACATTTAAAAAAATTACAAAACTGGCCTCAATCGCCACCAGCCGTGGCGATTAGGACGCAACCGCCACGTTTCGTGGCGATAGGGGCCAATCGCCAGCCACACCGACAATATTAAGTGCTATCGCCACGCAGGGCGCAATCGTCATCCCTGGTGACGATAGGCAGTTACTCTTCGTAAGCGCTAGGACACAGGACGCTATCGCAATCAAGGGGGGCAATCGCCACGTCCACTGGCGATTTAGGCCCAATCGCCACGCGGCTTGGCGATTCCATACTGAATCGTCGGTGCGACTGACGATTGGCTCCTATCGCTATAGTGTGTGGTGGTTACACCTTAATCGTCACGGCCGGTGGCTATTGAGGTCAGTTTTGTAATTTTTTTGAATATGGTATTATTTCTAAAATTTCTGAATAAAAAATAATATTTTAAAAAAACTCGCGAGTCGCTATCTTGCGTTCTACTGCTTGACTTGTGCTCGTGAATTTCGTTGTCACTTCAAGGCTGACACGTATCTAGGATGAGTTTCACTTGTTGACCATACAGGTTCGGTGCCTGCTAAACAATTAACAAGATAAATATTAGGTGACGTTCGACGATGTGCCAGGTGATTGTTTACATGCTAAAACAACTATAAAAACAAACGCTTTGCTCCTGGATGGAATGAAACGTGATCCGATCACTTTATTTTACATCCATATCCTGTCCCAGATGGAGTTCCCTAGGTGCCATGTCATGGATCCATGGTTATCTAGGACTTGAGTTGTAGCCTCTGCTGACAGCTGCACGAGAATTTTCTGACGGAAATGAAAGTGACATCGCAATAGAATCATCAACTGGTTGGAGGTAACTATCGGTTCCAGCCGAGTAACAATTGGCAATCCATGATACGGAAATTTCAGAGTTCTACGGGTATCATCATGGGTAAACCATCTGCAGATAAATTAATTCAACACGCTCAATAATCACTGCAGATTGATTGCCTACTTATAATCTACGGAATGACGTACACGTTTCCTGGTAAGCACTCACTGTGCTCCAGTGTAGACATTTTCAGAAACAAAATTTCTACATTGAACAACTGCGGGAAAGAACTACATTCTTGCGAATCTGAGATACGCCTAAAATTTAAAAAGGCTTTTTCAGAGGTACTTGCTGAAGCTCCTTCGACCAAAGGATGAACACACAGAGACACCAGTTAGAATATCTTGCCAATAGGCTTCAACTCCGTAGGTAAATGATCATAGTTGCCCGAATCAACGTCCGCCTGGAACATGGGCCGCTTCCCATACTCCCGCAAAACACCTGGTGCCAGGTGCTCCTTGCTTGGTGTCAACATGACATAGTTTGGATCAGCCCTTTGGTAACTGCATTTCATCAAATTTCGCGAACAAAGTGTTCAATAGTCAACACAACACTAATACTAATAACTAGCATTCATGAATAGAAGGCTTCAGCTGGAAATAAATAACAGTACCTAGGTTGTCTAAGATCCTCAACACGAATTCCGAAGCCATATGATCTGGTCCCCTTCGAATGATCATTCACAGCTGCAAACAAAAATTAATACCAATGCAGCCAGTGAACAACTCAAAGTTCTATTAAATCCATTATTGATAATTTGCAGCCATCTTATTTTTCTACTTCATTAGAATACACCAACATACTCCATTTCAAAATAGATGTCCATCTAGAGTGGACACAAGAATTAAGGGTGTGAGCAAAATGTCAATATTGCCCTTCAATCTTTTTTCCCTGCCCATTTTTTTTCTTCCCAAAGCAATAAATATTCTCTTTTCTTGATGATATTGATGGACAAAATAGGAACAAAATGACTAAAACTGCATTGGAAGTGTAGAAGTAAGTATTTTGAGAGGCTAAAAGGACATCTATTTTGGAACAGAGGGAGTACAAATTTCACAATGGGATATGCACCTTTCCACGGTCTGGTGAATCTCAAAGTTGGATAAGTAAAGGATTGGTTCGATTCTTTTCCCTACAGATTTGGTTGTTTTAAATATGTGTCTTTTGATTTAGAAAAGATGCGCTATTCTTCTTGATAATCACCCTTTTCTTTTATTTCTTTTTTCCAGAAATAATAACTGGCCCTTGTTTGTATGCAAAAAAATTAAGACAGGCTTGCAAACCTGTGACACTAAATGTAAAGGACGGTCTCCACCATGACTTGAATGCCAAAGCTACAGATGACTTGGAAGGACCTAGCTTTCCCTATTAAGAAGAAAAGAGCAATGGACATCAGAAACAAGTAAAGCTACAGAAGACTTGTTTTAATGGCCTAATTGATGAATGTATCTACTTAACCTTCAATAGGAAGTTCTTATTAGCTTGCCAGCTTGCAGCTAACTGAAACAGGGAATTGTTGGCACTCTCTGTTCGTTTATCTTTATCAATGCTAACAACAGGGTGAAAATGGAGTTAGTCAGCTGATTTCATGAAAAAACAGAGTTACGTTTCTTCATCTAAGGCTTACCTTGTAGCCAACTCAAGTCCCAAATCAATGTAGTTTGTGATTCCAACAACCTGATCATCTTCAAACGGATTCTTTACCTGATAGATACAAGCAGCATAGACTCTCAACAAGCTTCACTTTTAAAAACTTACGGGATACCATGCTTGAAATTAACACTAAAACACAGTATAGTAAACCAGAAAATCAGAAGCAAACAACTAGAAAAAACATAAAGAAGACATATAGTTTCCCCCAAATAAAGAAATAATGAGCATGATTGGTCATAAAGCATTTCTTGGGTACATGGAAATGTTTGAACAGAAATTACCGATGGCATGGAACATCATCCATATGCAGTGACATCTTCAGTTTCAGTTGAAGAACGGTGAAGTTCAAATTAGTGACTGAGCAGATATCTTGGACATTCTTTTATCCTCAAACCAAAAATCAGCCTGGTATTATGTACACTAGCGTGTGGGGATGGTGCTTTATTTGTTGGTAATTGTGTGTGCTGTTGTCTAAGCTAAGTAAATCCTGGTGTAGGCAACAGCAGGCAAGCACCATGGATGGCTATGTTTTTTATGAACCTTTTAATCTTTTCCTCTTCTTAGTAAAAAAGATATGCATTCCTGTGTATTTGCAGAAGAATAAATGACTAAAATATATTTGTCTGACCCATCGAGTATCGAGTATCATAACAGTGAAACAGTCAGGCACCAGAAAACTACAAAAAATCAGGATCCACAGAAAGTAACGAATTCTGCACTAAAAAATATAATTATATGATGAAGCATAAAAGGCTTGATGTTCTAATTAGATTTTGTCTTATCAAAGTCAGATAAGTCAGATAATCCCACTTTTCTGCCTGAATCCGAACAATAGTTACATTGAGATGACAAAATAGAAATAACTCTTTTCAAATTAGTGGATTACAAAATCAAAAGAAATCCTTACCCTTCTTTGAACAACCAGGTGCTGATAGAACGATGCAATAAGCTGCACACCAAGGAAAATAAAATGTTATTGCCCATGAGACTCAATGAAGGCAAATATGGTAATAGTTTCAGAGGTAGAGATATCAAGGTTTCTTTTTTTTCAAGGAAAAACTATAGGGGAGGCCCTGACAGTATAAATCAAGGTTTTCTTTAGCTATCATAATATATGATTATTTAATTTATGTAGTGTTTTAAAAAAAAGGGTCCACCATTGCTCCCTACCCAAAAGAAAAGAAGAAAAACATATCCATCAGACCAGCTGTTTCATGGCATGCTTCGATGTGATTGATTATAGTCTTTGATATCTATGTGAAAATCAATTCTTTTACAAAGAAGCATGTTTTGTAATCTCACCGTTTCTAGATACTAGTCCAACTCTTAACTATTTTGTCTTGTGTCCAAGTCTTAACTATAATAGGTGTTGAACCTTGTCCCCTTGGGAATATGTGTCATGTGGAGCTACTCATGCGTATACGAGTTCCTGTGTGTAAACACACAATTGCATACATATATTCAGGTGAACATACTAACATATACTACCTCCGCGTCACAATACATGTCGTTTTGAACATTTAGACGGTCTTCAAAGTTATACTTTGACCATCAATTTATACGAAAATATGTTTTTTAAAATAAAAGTAAGTATACATGGTGACATTATATTTCATGATGGACCTAATATTATCAATTTGGTGTTGTAGATCTTGGTAAATTTTTCTATATTGATGGTCAAATTTTAAAATATTTGACTGACCCAGATTCTAAAACGACATGTATTGTGACACGGAGGTAGTAATGTTTTCTAATGCATCTACTTCTAAAATTCACATCTTAATTCATGCACCGATTATCCATCACTCGGTCAGATGTGATAACTTGTTTATAGCCTTATCAAAAATATCCTAGCAATTGCAAGCTAAATTTCTAACTGAAGAAAAAGAAAAAAACTACAACGAACCTGTTTACTTCTGGCAAGCTCTAGGGAAAAAATGAATGAAGGGCTGAGTGGGCTTGTTGAGCCTACACCATAACTGACTGCATAATTCCAGTTCTTCAAGTCCATATATGGCAAAGGATGTTTATTTCCACCTATTGCAGAATGGACATAAGAAAATGAAATATAGCAGCTTAAGAAAAATCTCATAAAGTGGAAATGTACAAATGAATATCCACATCTACTTGTCTACGTGCATGAAAAGACAAATCAACTGCCATGAAAAAGCAGATACCTATTGTACATGTCATAACATAACAAAAATGACACTTCAGCAAAATATTAGAACAAGAGTACAAAAATCTTTCGAAGAAGAATAGAACGAGAAAATGTTCAGAATTTGGAACTGCTTTCAATCTTTGTGATCTGATAGCAAAAGAAAGCTGCATGCTATAGACCTTTATCTAAAAGACGGATGAATACTTTGGTGGTGAATAAAAGAATGAAATGCAAAACATCAGAATGACATTTTAAAGGAAAGATATGTCCATCCACACAAGAGAATTTTAAAATCCACCCAGAAGAAAATAAGAGTAGCTGCTCAAGATGAACACCTAGTGCTGCAACTATTTATTATGCTCTCCAATTCAAATAGACCCCAAAAACCACCATAAAATTTCAATCTCTAACTCGACAGCATAATATGAAGATACTATAAAAAAATATAAAATTCCAACACCAACGTAGATAAATTGATGAACTACTCTACCTCTATTTGTTGAGGATTTTTGCTAATGATAATGTTAGGCTTTAGACAGTAACACTCACTAAGTGGCTTATATTGTACTCCTGCAGTTAAACTCCCTTTTCTCCCAACCAACCATGCTCCATAGGGCACCTCAGCAGACACTGCAACTAAAAGTAATATCAGCATATATATTATTGTTTTTTGGGTAGAATATCAGGAAATATTATAAGGAAAAATGAACTGAATATAGCCTTAAAAAAAACTGAATATAAGAATATCATTAGGAATAACGCTAATCCATTACATGGATTCAAATTAAAGTGGGTTTCTACTTTGTTATGTATAATCATAATTCATAATTCAATAAAATACATGAGAATAAAAAATTGACACATACCAGGAAATGGCACAAAGGACACCCCAAATGATAGATTCTCTGAACCATATCTAACACCCATGACACCATAGTCTTCAGAACACACCCTGAAAAACATAACTCCCTCACTCTGTTTCTTTCTAATTATATCAATTGAAATCAATAACAAGAACGTTTAACATCATATTTGGGAACATTCCTCGATAATGTCAACAAATAAATCAGTGGAAAGCTATCTAACAATGGCATGCAGAATTGCAACTGCAACAAGATATATAGTTTACCTGTTTCCCATTAGCAAAGGGAGTGCCCCAAATGCACCAATATGATACTTACGGTAGTAAGCACATGACCTCAGCTGCAACATGCTGGATAAACAAGTATGAGCCAAAACAACATCATGTATGCAATTTTCAAAAATAGTTAATTAATGCAGTGATGAAATTATCCATCCAACGAGAAAGCACTTACGGTTCTGAAGTCGATACAAGAAGGTCCGCAAAGGTATGGGGATCGTCCAAATCTCTAAAACAAATCAGTAAAGCATTTTTTTTATGTTAGAATATAACTAAGATTGCATACAAATGAAGTGCTGCTAATTTATGGAATAAGTACTTCTGCCAGCGAAATAGAGCATCACCCTTTACTTCTGTTCCATTATTTTTATTGGCAGCTGCAGATACCTAGTGATATTAAGGTATGCAAGGACTTCTCTTGCAATAACTAGATGACAATCCATAAAATGTACTGGATAGGAATGAAATCTCTTAACGCTTCAATTGAAGGACCTATAACCATTCTACAAGTCAGGACTACAAGGGGGTTAACGGCTTTATGAACACATGATTGCACAGTGCACCAAAAGCATCACCTGAAAATATTTTCTAGCATTGAAGGTGGTATCAACCAATGCAAGCAATCTTAAATATGTTAGGTGTGCATAGTGCAGATCAGGCTACCCAGTGGGCATTGTTTCGTATCAAAAGGTAACATCCAAATGGCAACACTATGTTATCATAATTGGCAGAACAAGCAAGAAAATGTATATGGGGAGTCCTTTTCGAAACAATCTTGATTTTCCAGATTTTGTTTATATACAAAAAGATAGGCCAGCAGATGGTATGATAAATTAAGAACCATAACATGCTGATGACAAATAGATATGCATTGGTGCTTCTTTGAACAAAACAAGTATAATATGGAGAAAAAAATGCTACCAACATGAAGCAATAGAAAAGAACAACTATAAGAAGGAACCACTGGTGATCCACTGATCCTCATATCCTATGAAGCTTAGACAGAAACAGTAATACTGAAAGAACCTGATGCAGCAGAATAAAAAAATGCAGTAACGATAATTCATGTTTCACAGGATACGGTGGCGATCAAATCAACGTGAGGATCTTCCAGTGGCTTCAGCATAATCCTTGAGGTCATGTTCCCTGCTTGATCGAAGTAGTCCTCAAACAGATTACGCAGTGAGAGCTTTCCAAACATCAGCTCATATGCTGGCACTGACATCCTGTGCGGTTAAGATCGAAACCACTTCAGTGAATCACAATAAAGGATCACATGCCACTTTCATTTGCTCACAGATGTGCATTGCCATGAAAAGCTATGGGGATTGAGAATCGCAACTGTATAAGTAATTAATGGTTATAATTAATCAACCGGTGTTAATGACATGGTGAATTCCACCGATCCGCGGATTTAAGAATATAGAAACGATCAGGCGCAATGCCATAGTAAGGGCATCATTAATCACGATCATCTAGTCGAGCATTGGGGGAAATTATGAACCCCTCGTCACTGAATCGCATTGCGTAAAGCATGCATCTACGCAATGAACTTGGAATCAGCCCTCCACAAAGTGCGGAGTCCTCGCTTGCGACTAAAACGAGAGGGTTGGGAAAAGAACCCTAGGCCTTTGACTGGGGATAAGGCAGGGGAGACGGCGACCTGGTGCGGGCGGCGATGGGTGGGTAGTCGAAGAGCGGCGGCACCAGCACCATCGGCGGCGGCGCCTCCGCCTTGCTCCACAAGATGCCCATCGGATGCGAGCGACCTCAACTCCGGCGACAAATCGGAGAAGAACTAGTGAAAGATTTTGTTTGGACAAGAAGAAGGAGAAGAGAGAATTTTTTTTAATTAGATGAAGACAGAGTTGGGGAGGGGTTCCTCCGTTACTCGCTTGTTTTTCAATTTTTTTAATCATTACATGTCTTACTTTTCAACAAAAAAAATCTATCGGCCCGTATATATCGATCCTCGGACGCAGATCTAGCAGTTAATTCCTAACAATTTATCCAACAGCATCCACCTACTCTATATAACTTATTTTTCTTCCTATCAACCTAGATAAAACCTAATCTCTCACACCACCACCGTTTTTATGTTGTCTCGCCAAAAACCATCACAAACGTTACGATCTAGACCACATGGTCGGACCACCACCTCTCTTCTCGGTGGACGTTATCTTCTCATCGACACAACTACATATTATCATGCCTTCAAGAGCTCCTACATTGTCATGATCTAGAAGATGACAACCAAGTCCGTCACCATGATCTGGACAACGAGGTCAGGTACCTCTACTCTGACCCAAGACATGGCATCCATCTCATCATCGTGGTAGCCTCTCCAATCGTCAACATGGTGGCCATTTTGTTTGCATCAAGATCAGATCAACAACATTGTGGCCTTCATCTGCCTTCTTGCTCTAGCAGTGCGCTATTGCAAATGCATCAACAACGGTGAGGATTGGTCGACACCACCACAATTTGACGTCGAAACGAGCATCAGCGTCCTCCTCGATCTCGCCATCACTGACGAAGTTGCAATAGTGTTTCATCTTTGCTGTGATTCAAGTTGTATCATGTTGTAGTCACGTAATACATTATTTGTTTCCATAATCTTTAGGAACATTAGTTGCATGGTGAATCTATGATATTGTATTCACGCAAAAAAGCTTTTGCAATAGTACAATGAATTTATTGCAACACATTTCTAATCTTGTTACGTGCATCGGTCCACGAGGCGCATAAATATTTCCACACGAAAAATATCTTATTTACACATTAAAAATCCCAAGGCACATAAAATATGGTTCCATTGCATGGATCACTGTTTTCGTTGGTCGAAAAAATGTTTCCATGGCATGAAAAAAATATGTTTCCATCGCAAAAGAAACATGGCGGGCTAATAAATAGCGAGTGATTTGCTAGATTTATTAGTTGAAAATAAATCATAATTTACGATATTTGTTTTTTAAAAATTTTAAATTAGTTTCTTCATAATCAGATACACGTAATGTGTTGCATATAAACAGTTGTTATAGTACTGTTGCGTACTAAGCGGGATATTTACATATCATAGTAAAATTGTTTTCACGAATACTAGATTCTATGCCTGGATCGACCGTCCGATGTCCAGTCATGTTTTTTTGAAGTGATTACACTGCTAGCTTCTTTTTAATCATTATACGCGTTGCTTTCATTCTTAACAACGATTACACGGTTTGCTTTTTTTTTATCATTACACGCGTCGCTTTCATTGCTAATAACGATTACGCAACTTTGCATTTTTATAGGTAAAATGCATCAACCATCCTTAAACTTATGCAGTGTGGTTATTTAGATTCGTAAACTTTAAAATCATGTATTTATCTCTCTGAACTTATTAAGAGATTCATTGGAGGTCCTAGCCCGGTTTCACTGCCTTTGACTGCTTACGTGTCGTTTAACTGTGCCAAACGACGTCCTTGTCATCCAAGACTCGGGAGTCATAAAAGACTTGCCTTCTTCCACACATTTCTACTCCATCCTTCTTCCGGTGGAGTCCGGTGACCGAAGAAACTGCCGGTGAAGTCGCGCGCGTCGTCGAGCCCGCAATCCTAGACCGTGCATGCGACCCTCACCAGCCCCCACCTCACCACGGCTGGACGCCTGGACCCCGCGGCGACGGCGAGCGAGGAGGCCGGATCCCCGTCTGGCCATCATAAACGTATCTGCGGGCGACCATTCCCTGCTCGGTTCCGGCCTCCGTCAGCTTTCCAACGTCTGGCTTCCTATCACCTGGATGCGATTGGCGCTGCCTGGAGTCGAGAAGCACCCGCCCATGATTTCGCCGCCTTACCTGTTGGGCGGATGGGCAGCCTTGACATCTCACGGAAGACGTGCCGCCGCTGGCTCTACTCGACGCCAGATCGATGAGTGCATTCCAAGTTTCCAACACATCGGTGTATACGTCAAAAGAAAGCAGCAATTCAACAAGGTATGATCGAGGGCACGTTTTTCTGGTGTCAATCTTTGCCTGCTGAGTCAACTGCTGTGATCTCCGGAACCCATGGTAGTTCTTGGGCCAGTTCTTTTCGGCTGGAGCTTCTGCAGAAGCGGCTGGAGCAAGGCTGCCCGCAGAAGAAGCGGTGTGCAGAAGTCCCTGAGAAAGCCAATCCAGTTCTTTTCAGCTGCGAGGGAGAGGACGACAGCGCCGTCGCCCACGCTATCTCTGTCTCCGTCCCCGACCACCGCGTGGCGCGTGGTCATTGAGGCACCGCGGAGGAGGTACGGGTGCACCGGGGCCCAGGTCGGCGGTATGCTTTACGTCCCTGGCAGGGTGGCCGTGTCTGGGGACGCGCTGCACGTCGCGTCGGGCGTCCACCGCTGCCGCTACACAGCAAGATGCGTCGATGCCGAGGTCAGTAGAGGAGCGAGGCGGCCGGATTTGGGAGAAGAAGAGGAGGTTGGGAAGTCTGGGCCTCGACGCGCCGCCGAGACAGATGAATGCGCCGACGCTGAGGTCGGTCCGTCCGAAGCGGAGTTCCAGCTCTCCTCCCCGACCACCGCTGGACAGAGCGGGCGACCTGGGCTGCACGGGTCGATGGCGGAGCAGAGGGCAGGCGGAGGCGTCGGCGTCGGCGTCGACCGGCGGCGGAGCTAAGCTGGGAGGCGGAGGGGCCGACGATGAGCTTGGAGCAGAGGGGCGGCAAAGGGAACGGGCAGAGCAAAGGGGCGGAGCAGAGGGGCGATTTCACTGAAAGAGAAGCTCGGAAAGCTACCTCCGAGTGGCTTCTCTCCACTACACAGACAACGGCTGTGGCTGGGAAGTTAAGCCGGGCCAAAAATTCCAGTTCTTTTCGGCTTCGGCTTAATTCGACAGCTAAGCCGGTCCAGAAGCCCAAAAGAACTGGCCACCTTGGCGACGTTATGGCCCAGTTCTTTTGAGCTTGAGCTTCTCCAGAAATCGTTTTTAGCTTCTCTGCCCACATGAGCTGCTGTGGGGAGAAGCCCTCACGAACTGAGCTCGAGTTCTTTTCAGCTTGTGGACCTGCTGCATCAGCGGGTGATCGTCGGGGAGCATGCCCAGCCGAAGAGCTTGCTGCTATTGCGGCGAGACCCGCCACGACCAGGCATTCGCGAGCTGCATCGCATCGAGGAAGACATCGAGGTCGGGGACGGCGGAGCGCGCGACGCGGGACGAGTTGCTTGGGGCGCTCCGCTTGCTCGGATCCATGGTGGTGGAGGGAGGGAGGCGGCGGAGGGAGGCGGGGAACGGCTTCAGGAGGCGGCGGAGGGAGGCGGGGATGCTGGCGTGGCCGAGGCAGGCGGCCGGCTTCGGGAGCCGGGCAGAGGTGTTGGGAGAGTAGCGGCGTCGGGGCGGAGGAGACGGGCGGGCGGGCTACGGCCGAGAGAAAAAAGGGAGAGAGAAGAGAGGCTGCTCGGCTGGGCGCTGGAGGAGCGTGGCAGGTGGAGGACTGTGGCGTCTGGAGGAGCACGGCCGGACGGCGGGGGAGCAGTGGTGCCGGACGGCGGGGGAGAGGACGGGGAAGGGGGAGAGTGGCAGCGGCGTCGGGGTGGAGGAGACGGGCGGGCGGCAGCCAGGGGAGCGGCGCAGGAGCTCCACGGGGGAGGAGCGACCGGCGTGGCCGAGGCATGGCGGGGCGTGGCCGCTCGGTGCGCGGTCTAGATTTGTGGCTGCTCCCCGGCGACGGCGTCCTCACTACTGCGGGGGAGAGAGCGGGGGAGAGGGAGAGTGGCAGCGGCGTCGGGGCGGAGGAGACGGGCGGGACGCAGGCGGAGGAGCGGCAGATGAGCTCGATGGTGGAGTGGTGCCGGACGGTGGGGGAGAGGGCGGAGGAGACGGGCGAGCAGCGGCCGAGCGCCGGTGGCTGGCTTCGCGAGGGCGGCCGGTGGATGCGTCGGGACGGTGGCGGCGGAAGAAGGGAGAGCCACGGGGAGGAGGGGAAAAACGAGAGAGAGATGAGAGAGCTGTTCGGGCCTATGGAGTGGCAAAACGGGTGTAATAACGGTTCATTCCAGGGATAGAAATGAAAATTTTGATTTCACTTCAAATTAGAAGCTCGGGAAGCTGCGGGAAGCTGCTCTTCCCTAGCTTTTTTTCACTCAACAGCAAGGTACCCTAGCTGCAAAATTAAGCTACTGAGAAATTTCGAATTCTTTTCAGTTTCAACTTATTCTCACCTAGAAGTTACAAAAAAAACTGAAAAGAACTGGCCCTACGTCTTGCAGCAGCCACGAGATCTGCAAAGCGAACAGGTAGTTCATGGAGATGTGGTGCCAAAACTCGACGCGCACGGCTCGGAACTGGAACAGACAGCACATGCGTAGCGGCGTCCAGCAAGACTGGCGTGAGCAGCGCCAGCGACCAGGCCAGGGCAGCACGAACGCCGCCAACGGAAGGGACCGAACCACCGACCGCAGCGTGCTCAGCAGCCCCGGCAGCCCGCGGAGCGCCATGCTAATGCAGCCGACGATTTGGCGCTTGACCTGCCCGCGGACCTGCAGCAGCATTGGCGCTGCCGATGCTTGACGACGAGCGTGAAGTGCGAGGGTCGCTAGCCTCGCCGGGGCTCCGAGAGGGGCACTGCACTTGGTTGCCCTCGGGGTCACTCACTTGGCTTTGCTATGAAGCGGCCTCGCCGGAGATGTTGTTGATGGAGTTGTTACATGCTACAAAGTTATGTTGCACGGGAGAGGGAGAGAGAGAGAGCACAGAGCACAGAGAAGGTCTGAGAGGGAAAAGGGGTAGGGAAAAATGTCTGACATGTCGGGACATGCTGATTAGGACGCCATGCTTGGATGGTTAACCCGCCATGTAAGCGGTCAAAATGAGTGAAATCAGGTTTAGACCTGTAGTAAACCTCTTTAACAAAGTTTAGGATGATGAATATATGATTTTTAAAGTTCATAGACCTAATTGATCTAGGAGTATAAGTTCAAGCACCGATCATATGTATATTTTACTCTTTTTTTAGAATCATATTACACGGCTTGCTTGGTGGTTATATTTGAAGAAGCCGGCTTAACACGACACACACCACCGCGGCGCAATTCGGCCCACGCAGCGGACACACAAATAACTTAGCCGCCCAACACTTTTATTCGACTTCAACTTTTCTTGGCGCCGTTCATATGGCTCTTACCGTCACAAGGTTAATGTTTTTTCTACAAATACCTAGTACAACATGTAAATATATGTATACACCTACACTATAGACATCTTGCTATCGATTACTACTAAAGGGTCATCTAATATATCAATAGCTTGACGCTCACGATTAATCGTAGGAAAGAGTATGTACACTTTTCTTTTGCTCGCTCATTCGAAGCTGCCACCGGGAGCTGTCATTGTTAGTGAGACTTTTTTTCATGAGTGACTTGTGACGTTACATTTATAAATTCCGACTTTATTGGGAGAAAAATCTAATCTGGAAATACAAATTTTTGAATTGTATTCTATGGTTTCTGGTTGTATGTAGAGATCAATAACGAAGAACATCTTATACTAGATCATGAAAATATTTCTTAATAATATCAAGATACATGTTACTGGAATGCTATATATGTAAAAAGTACATGAATGACCAGCAAGCAAGCGCAAACAAGGTATACAGCTTACCTATCTGTCATAAGCAAAGGGAACGTCCCAAAAGCGCCAATACGATGCATAGGATAGTAAGCCCATGACCTCAGCCGCAACGTGCTGAATATACAAAACAATGTGTATATACGACACTTTTCATAATAAAAGTAAAATTGTTGCTGATTTAATTAGACCATCTAACACGAAAGCGCTTACGGTTCCGAGGTTGACGCACGAATATCCACAAAGGTACGGGGATCATTCAAATCCCTGTATTTTTTTTAAGAGAGAGCATCATATATTAATTAAACCGTAAAAATTTCAATACAATCACTATAAAATTTTACTCAAGCCATAGTCGTGTTTGGAGTATAATAACAAGGACGGCATGAGAAACAGCGCATATAGCTTTGTTGAACTATGCAATAATCATCTCTGCCATCGAAATAGATCCTTCCCGCCGTTTCTAGACATCTAGTGAAATTGAGTTAGGGAAAAAATAACTTCTCTTGCAATAACTCGGAAAAGAACTTCTCTTGCAAACATGAGATCATATGCCGGCACCGATATCCTGTATACCATCAACAATGAAGTATCGTCAAACTATCAGCAATCTAGTGGTACAAATTCAGAAACTAGAGACATATCACCCTCCCTGCACAGAGGATTCGTTGCAGTCAACATCGAACTAACTAGGCTTGAGCCAGTTGATGCACACTACATTACTACGTACACTACATGCATCTAAATCCGAACTAGTATGGCTAGCTAGCCAGGCAGAGATCGAAGATAAGCGAGATGTTACGATGCTAGCGTTAGCATAGCGCGACGCGTCAATAGGTGTGTCTCACAAAAGCGGGGTATAATAGCTACGAGACTTTTTCAGGGAGAGAATAAGAAGGGCATGGCCGGAGACCTGACGCGGGCGGCGACGGGAGGAAGTCTGAAAAGGGGCGGCACACGACTCATCGGCGGTTTCGGCTCCAGCCCCTGTTGCTCGGGGATCCACCCATACACACCCGCTCTCTCTCGTCTACATCGATCAGATCTCTTCGTCTCCACCCGACTGCCTCATCAGACTCCCATGTCAGCACTAGAAAACCGCAATCCGCGATCCACGTCTACAGTGGAGCCCACGCTGTCAGGCACACCCTCTCTCCTCCTCCTGCTCGATCTGATCTACCCACCAACCCTCCTCGGCTGTTACGCGTGTTTAATGATCAACTTCGTGATACAATTGG
>JAGXJF010003578.1:0-153116 GCA_019208055.1 Stipa capillata
CATTTATACATTTTTAGTAATATATAAACCCAACTATGCAAAACTTAAGTAAAGTCAGTAGCTAATTATTTAAATATTCTAAGAAAGCAACATTTCTATATATGTCAAAATTTTATATGTTGATGCACGAATAAAATGAAGTCAGGATACAACGTATATAAAAAGTTGAATTTTGGTGCAACATATATTATTTTTGGAGCTAGCATAATTTTTCTAAAAATCATACTTCAATTTTGGGTTTAAGGGTATTTTGGTCATTTTAAAAATTTTACAGCACTGTAACATGAACAAAAGTTATACTATAAAATTCTACAGATTAAATGATGAATTTACAAAAAAGAATCACCTCATTTCGAGTTCTTATGAATTTTCTATGATTTTTAGAAGTTTAAAGCATTTTAGCATTTTCTTGCTTTTTCTCAGAAAATCAAAAATATGAAAAACTTTTGTTACTCAGCCTAACTTAGCCATTGAGCATGACAAGTAGGGTCCTCTGGCATATTAATTTTCTTTTTCATTTTTCCTTCTCTCCATGACACATGGGTCCCACATTTCTTTTCTTTTTCTTTTCTTTTTCCCAACTAGCTGAATGGCACAGAGCGAGCTAGCTAGCTATCGATCGAGGGGGACTCCATCATCTAGCATGGAATCAAGGGGGGGAGGGCACGGGAAAGTTCTGTGGCTCACTGACGGGGGGAACCCATCCGGATAGGCCCAGCACAGCGAGTCGGCCCAACAGGCTCGGGGAGGTCCACGGAGGCCCACTCGGATGAAGGCCCAAGTAAGGCCTACACGGACGCAACGTTTCGAGTGCCATCGAGGAAGGCGTTACAACCTCATCAAGGCATGCGTTTCACTAACATGAAGACTGGCGTTACTCAGACGGTTACGCAGAATAAATGTATCAATTAAATTATGCAGTTACTGTAGCTCGGACGACTGGCCAAGTCGGCACACGTACAGCCTATATAAGGCAAGAGCCCCATGCAAAGGGGAGGGAGGTTTTTCTGAGGCTAGAGGCTAGAGGCTAGGCATTATCTTCAAGCTCTAGACAAGAATCCACCGTTGTTTCTGTAATCTTTCTCACGCAAGGCCCGTAATACAATCAGCAGGAGTAGGGTGTTACCTCCGCCATTGGAGGACCTGAACCTGGGTAAAAACCTCTTGTGTGAACTCGCTTAGATCTTCCACACGCACTCCCCAAAATCCTACTAGAAATGTATATTGCCGCGAAATCCCCGCGACACTCACCGTGGAGCTATAAGAAGAGTCGGCCGACGCTGGGGAGGCCGGAGATGACGGCGGCGACAGCGAGCGGCGGCGGCAGCTCGGTGAGGTCATCGGCGAGCAAGGCTTGCAGTGCCCCGAGCTTGATTCCTTCCAGCAGGAGGTTCGCCGGCTCTTCCTGGTGCGGCTGCGTGTGCGGGCGGCCCGAGAGGAGGTCAGGAAGAGGGCCGGCGACAATGGCGATAGCGGCGAATCGAGCTGGGAGTGAGCTTATATAGTTATTTATACAGACGGCTCCAAGTCAGGAACCGTCTGTACAAATAGCACAGACGGTTCCCAACTGAGAACCGTCTGTACTGTGCCGTACCGCCATCGTGGGTAATCATTTTCTAGACGGCTCGCATTTGGAGCCGTCTGTGATAGTTTTTGTGATTTTTGGAGATTGAACGATCGGAACAGAACACGATACGCTAATATCTGAACACGGTACGGAAGGCTAATATAGGTAATATTTGAAGACTAATTAATACAAAGTAGTACTAATTTTTACAAAGTAGTAGTAATTAGTGCACTAACTAACTATCTAATTCCTTTAAAAACTAACTATCTAATTAAGTCGACGCCTCTTGCTGGGCGGAGGCCGATCGCGCCGTCATCGCTGTGGAGGCAGCGTCGTCGCCGACACTGCCGTCGCTGCCGTCATCATCGTCCCAGCTGTCGTCGTCCTAGCCGTCGTCGTCCTCAGCTGTGTCCTCCCAGTCGTCCTCCGTACAGTACCCGTGGGCGGCGGCGGCGCCCTGCTGGTCCTGCTGCTCTAGACCGCTGCCGCCATCCTCATCCTCGTCGTCGTCGTCATCGTCGTCGTCGTCGTCCTCCTCCTCCTCCTCGTCGGCCTTGTCGGTCTCCTCCTCAGACATTGTCGACCGGTTATTTGTACTGATGGGACTTTCATGACATGCCAGATGAAGGGGACACTATTTACTGCAATTGTATCACATGAATAGGTATGGCTAGCTTCGAGCTTATAAACGATCGAGAGGACCGAGAGCACCGGTCTAGGCAGCTGGCTTTAGGAGACCATGATCTCGGAGTGTTTCGTCCTCATACACCTGAGCACGAGTGGAGGATTCACGAGTCGTCGATCGAGAGGTATTAGTTGATTGTATCTAAATTATCGTGTTTCAGTACTAATTAGACTTATTTTCTGTTCTGACAGGCTGGCTTGGTCCGGTTTACTACCACTCGCACGGATGGTCGAGACGGTGGGCGACGAGGACATCAAAGACCCGGCTGCTGGAGTGGGTCGTTCCAGGAGGTTTCCTTTCGATGCCTCGTTGCTCGCCACACTTGTAGACAGGTGGAGGCCGGAGACCCACACCTTCCACTTTGCTTGGGGAGAGATGACGGTCACGCTGCAGGACATGGCCTGCCTACTTGGCCTACCTGCAGCGGGAACCGTGGTAGGTCCGCTCCAGGCTCCTGCCGGTTGGCGTGAGTCCCTTGCGGAGAGGTTTGCCCCAGCTCTACCGCCGGGTCCACCTCAGGTTGAGGTGGCAAGGGCGGCCCAGAAGCACGATCCCAGGTTGATGTGGCTTCGTCAGTTTGTGGTACGTATTTCATTTAATGATGTTCGACATATTCATTCATTGTGGAGTCAACCTATTTCTGTTATGTGACATATTCGTTCAGCTGGACAGCATGGAGCAGAGATTTCAGGGAGATCTCGACATGTACCAGCTGAACCGAGGACTTGAGGCGTACGTGCTTTGGCTGCTTGGGTACGTGATGTTCACGAGTGCGTACGGAGACAGCATGGATATTCGCTACATCGAGCTCGCACGGCAGATTGCAAATGCTGAGTCAGAGGATCAGCTACCTCCGACGAGCTGGGGGTCTGCATTGCTTGCGTACACGTACCAAGCGCTCTGCTTCGCATGCAAGAGGAAGGGCGCTAATGCCAATCTCACGGGTTGTCCGCTTCTTCTTCAGCTGTGGTCGTTCGAGCGCTTCCCGATCGGACGACCATGGGTCGACGACTCAGCTTACGGCCCAGAGTTCTACCGTGGAGCAGGGCCACAGTTGCCGCAGGACGGACCAACTTTCGGGTCCATGTGGACTAGAAGAACAATGAGTTACTTTCTCTCTTCCTCAGCTTGTATTTGCCGATAATATTTGTACCTCAGTTCGTAAGATTTATTGACTATAACACTTTCTTACGTACTTCTTGCAGCCTCAGTGGGCGAAGGCTCAGGTACAAGGCTGTGATCTCTCTTTCACGGAGCAGTTCTAGCACCTCACTGCGCAGACTGTCATATGGGAGCCGTACTTCCATGGTGCATTGACGCGACGTGCACTTCACCGGGGGATGTCTTCGCTGTGCCGCCGGGACGAGAGCTATTGGAGGACCACTTCGAAGATTGTCTTCAACATCTTCGTGGAGGACCACTCACCACACCGTGTGATGAGGTAGTTTGGCTTGTACTAAGAGTACCCGCCTCCACATGTACCACTGGTCGAGCCGAACGCACACACGAAGTCAAGTTTCAGAAACTCCTAGACTTAGAATGTCCATTGTTTTTACGAGATACAAATTCATTACATAAACAGGTGGAGTCGCAAGGGAGGGGCACTAGGGAGACACGGTGGGCATCACGGATGGCCCCTTTCGTTGCCCAGTGGGATACTGCTCTGAACAACGTCCAGCGCAAGGAGCGGCCGTTTCGATATGCGGAGTTCGACGCCTACTTACAGTGGTATTTTCCACGCACGCGCATCCGCCTTATTCGTGGAAGCGAGGCTCCTGACGACGCGGTGGCACAGACGACAGACATGTACCCGATCCTTGCAGCTGAAACTCTGGATTTGACGGTTAGTAAAATTCATGATTCGCTGCTCCGTGTTTATTTGTTTATTACTTATGTGCGCACCTATGATTCCCACTCTTCAGGGACAGTGGGCGACTGCGGCGAACACGGAGGTCACCGCTGTTCTTTAGCGTCTCCCTGCCGGCTCCGAACACCACTCAGGCTTGTCCAGGGTCACGGAGTACACTAGGAGGATCATGGACATATTCAGGTGCACGCGTAGGGATGACGTCATTGCCGGGACTAGCTCAAGCCAGGGAGCACAGAGACCACCACGTCCTTCACAGACGAGACACCATCAGCCTCGTACCTCTCAGCCGTCGGGGCCCACAGAGGCGGGTGGTTCTGCGTGGCAGCAGAGTACGTCCCCACTCTTCATGAATCCACACTGTAAAACAATTCTCATATCGTACAAGCCATTTTTCCTTACATTGTTGTGCTGACTAATTCCGGTTATCTACAGATCATGTGCCGCCTCAAGTACCAGCTAGTCCGCTTGACTACCTTCTCGATAGCCCCGACACTCATGGCTTCAGCTTTCATGACGAGGCGGATGAGTTGATTCCACCTGGGCAGTTCAGCACGATGCAGCAGACTCAACCACCGTTGCCCACGCAGGATACACAGGACCACGAGGAGGAAGACCCGACACTACGGGTAGGCAGGGCTCCTAGAGTGGGAGCAAGACAGCCTAAGTCAAGGTACTCACTATCGCTGATCAGGAAGAGGGGACGATGAAGCTAGGCGTCGACGAGTATCATTTTATCATTTCTTTCACTACATTATTTTGTATCAGAATTTTTACTGTATGAATTAGTACACTTGTATTCACTGCTACGTATTTCTACATAGTAATCGATGAACCATATTAGACTAATAATTAACATCTAAATCTGATTACACAAGTATAGGTTACAGAGCCACGTTACACTGCCACATTAATAGTTGGGTACACATATCGTAGGTAGAACAAGCAATTATTCGCTACCACTTCTAATACGACTACATGAAATCATCTTCGCTATCGCTTGCTTGGGGCCTTGGAGCGGGGGGCTTTGAAGCAAAACAGCTTCGAGAAGCCCTCATCACTCGACGAGCACTCGGTACACGCCTTTTTCGATGAACTGGATGCGCCTTTATCCTGAAAGGACCTTAATGACTAAGATGTCGCCTAGAGGGGGGGGTGAATAGGCTTTTTAAATTCACTTACGGATTTAGTTTAATCCTAATGTGGAAGTATACTAATTACATTTTCACAAGCTCAAATCCTAATATGCTAATTTTTCATATGAGCAGAACCACCCTATGTTAATATATCAAGGTTTGCAATTCTAGGGTGACAAGCAAGCAATTCAACTTCTGTAGGAGATATACAAGTAATATATTACAAGTATGAAATATGATAAGTAAAGGAGACAAGAGATAAACGATGTATGACCTAGAGTTCGAATATCCACCGATATCCTACGTCTCCGTTTGAGGACCAGATCACGCTTGATCAAAGGTAGGCTCTCTCTCAAGCCACTTCCTCTCGAGGACTCTCCGGAGTCTCCCCGATCACTATGGTTAGCTCTTTCCTCCACTCCCGGAGATGGCGAGCTCCACAACCACTTCACAATCTCCCGGGCCTCCTCACAAGCTTCTTGAGGAGATCACCGAGCCACAACCACCAAGCCGTCTAGGAGTCGGTGGCCTCCAAGAGTAATAGACTATCGGACTCTCGCTTGAGCACAATCGACGCCGAGTGCTCAACAATGCAACTTATGCACACACCTTGTGCAACTTATGTACAAAGATTTTCCTCACTCCTCACAAATGGCAACACATGCACTTGAGGCTTTGGAGAGGGAGGAGAGCACTTGAGATGCTCACAAATGAAGTATGGACGCAGCAACTCATCTCCCAAGCCAACCCAAGGTGGAGATTATATATAGCCAACCTTGAAAACTAGACGTTGGAGAGAAATTTGGGCAAATCCGGACTGTCCGGATTTGGCCCGGACCCTCTGGGTGCACACTAGACCCGGACCCTCCGCGTTGAGGTCCGGGTTGTCCAGTACAAATCCGGACCCTCACCCGGACCCTCCGGGTGATACTCCGGAAATCTTCTGTACAACCCGGACCCTCTGGGTTCAACCCGGACCCTCCGGATTCAACCCGGACCCTGGCCTGGACCCTAGCCTGGAGGGTCCGGATTTTACAAGACAGCAACTCCCACGGAGCACTCGATGAGCCCGAATCACTTCCAAACAAACCCGGAATACCTTGGTTCAACCCGAAACACCTTGGGGGCTTGCCTTTACTTCAGAAATAGACCTTCCGGAGTCCACAAACCTAGCCGATCAACCAAACCACATAGGTCGGTTGGATCGCACACACCTAGACACCAAGTCTAGGAACAACACACGCAACACCGAACTACGTCCGAAGCCTTGGAGCACTCGCACCTCGGAACCTCCGGACACACTAGAACACGAGTTCTAGCACCTTCACCACAAAGGAAACATAACGATATGCAACATATGCAAAGAGTTGAGCACTCGACACATGACGTGAACAAGCTAATCATCCGATAGCCCCTCTTTATAGTACGGCTATCTAACATATAATTCAGTCTCTCTCCAAACTCCTTGAGACTGATCAAACTAGCAAAACCTAGTCTAGGCATACATTTGCCTTGCGTATTCCACTTGAGCTCGATGATGTCATCTTCCTTGCTCTAAGTGAAATCACCTTGATCATCGTCACCTCATGAAGTTTTCTTCATATAGCTCCCCCATAATCCTCATGGGGAAGCTTTCTCTTGAAATCATCTTCACTTGATGGATCCACAAGCCTCAAGTATATGTCTTCGCATGATGCCAATCTTGAGCTTGCCATGATGACCATCAATTTATGATATCGTCCTCTCATGGGTACATACGATCAACCTCTCGATGCTTACCCATGAGTGGTACCTAACTCTCAACATACACAAAGCATATAGCGCATAGGGTTAGTGATCAAAAGAAATACACAATTGCTTACCTTCATTCGATCACACAAAGCCACAACTAGTGTTCTCTTGAACTCCTAGCATCATGTCTTGATCACCTTTGCTCAACTCATGAGCACTTCTTTTTTACCATCGTGAGTTCATTGACATGAACTTCTTCATTTTGGTCAACTCTTCACTTCAATCCAACTTATGAATTTTTCTTTCAATCCTTTAGCTCAACATATGAGCCTATGGACCCTAACCCCAACACACTCTATAACAAAGTAAACGGGTTAGTCTATAAATATTATTGACAATAGCATACCTTTAGTCACTTGAGCCACACAAGTGACTTAGCCTTCATGCTCTATTGTCAATCGTATCAAGTCCAACTCATGGACTTCCTCTTTATCTTCTACTTCGATCATCTCCGAGGTTTTCTTCTTTCTATCTTCTTCTTGATCACATGAGCATTACCTAGAGCTCATTGATCTCGATGCACCTCTTTTACTCTCATGGCATTCCTTAAGAATCCATCTTTCTATCCTCATGCATTACCTATGGAATACAAACGCACAAACAATTTTAGACACAACTGTTAGTCCATAGGTATTGTCATTAATTACTAAAACCACATGTAGGGGCTAGATAAATATTCATATCCTTTGATGATCAAACATCTTTTTTAGATGTGCGCCCACGTTTTGCCAGAGGGGGAGTCTAGTAACTTTGCGTTCATCTTCTTCAAATGTTGTCTTCATTAGGTGTCTTCTATTGGCAAATGGATCTCTCCAGAATCGGTCCGCATGCCCGAAGTTTTGGATCTCGCAGTTCAGCAACCCTACATCCTCCGGATGTGCCTACACACCGGGAATGTGATGTATTAAACGAAAACGGTGCATGAAATGCTTACGAACTAAGAACAAAGGAATTGTGCTAACCCTTATGTGCTTATTGTATTGAGCTTGCGGGATACTTATCGTTCCTTCGTAGAATTCGCCTTTTGTATACTTTGCCCCAAGTAATTTTCTAAGCTCGTTCACCCTCTCCCACATCTTGTGAAACTCTCTCAAACGCTTGCACACCTGCTTGTATGTAATTTCAGGGAAACCCTTTCTCGCTAACACCTCTGCAAGAGCACGCGTATGAACCTCCTCAAAGATCTGCGAACGCATAATTTTACAACTCCACCTCCTCATTTCCGCACGAGTGAGAAGTTCGTAGTCCATTCTCGGGTTCCAAACAGTATCACTGGCATCTAGTAATTTGCACGAATAATTATTATTGCACAAAACAAAAATTGTAGATCTTAATGTTTCAACGCATATAAGGAGGAAAAATAATTACAAGACTTTCCTCTATCGTCGCTATCCATCCGCGAACTACTTCTTCTTCTCCCCCAAATCAAAACAATCTACTCTGAGATACCAACAATTTTTCGGAAGAACTCATAGAAGATTAGCTACCTGGTGGGAGCGTTTGCTCAACCGTTTAAATAGCAAAAGGGGGTGCGGAGGTCGTGGCGATTACGGACAAATCGTCATGACAGGCATCTAGCGATTACTGACACCATGGGAGAAATCGCCACTGGTCGTGGCGATTAGGAGAAATCGCCAGCAATAGTAGCGATTACTGACAAATCGCCATGGCACGTACAGATTCCATAGTGAATCGTCAACTGTGCTGGCGATAGCTAAAAATCGCTATGGGCTGTGACGATTAGGGCCCTACTACCACCATCCGTGGCGATTGAGGCCATTTTTGTAAAAAAATTTAAATGTTGTATTATTTCTAAAATTTCTAGATAAATAAATAATATTTGCGCCACGTAAACAGTTCAGACTTCCATTTCAGGGTTCACCGCATACAGATCTTTACTACTATTTATGTTGATGGTTCAATATTATCCGTTCTCTCACTGTTATACTCTTTCCTAAACAGGAATATGCTACAAGTAGATACTACATGAAAAATTAGTAAGCCAATGTAAAAAGGAGGGAGTACAAAACTAGGTCTTTTAAAATAAATTTGCTTTTCAAACCATTCTAATTGACTAACCTAATAATAAATGTGTAGAGCCCAAAACTCATGTTCTGATATCAAACCAAGTATTTGGCAGAATCAGACAAGAAACCTCCTATGGAAAGCATCAAGCCAGCCCACTGGCACCCAGATCATCGTCCAAATAGATCTCGGCCATCCAATCGAAATGAAACGGCTCCAAACGTGTGATGAATTTTTGTGCCTGACCACCTTGGTATGCCTAGAAATTGAAGTAGTGCTACTACTAAACATCCTCCACGTCAGCCAAAAACGAACGCGTGCTCTCCGGGCCCACTCTCCCTGCCCCACCACCTGGCCCCACACCCCTCATTCCAGAATCTATTTCAGCCAATGGCAGGCTCGCCGCCCTCCCCTTCTCCCGCCACCGCCACCGTCGCCGGCGCCGGCGCCGTCGCAGCCCAAGACCACCAAGAAGCACAACGCGCGCCTCAACAACCCCCTTCCCGCGCGCCACCCCTCTTATTTGGCCCGTCCTCCAAGCTCGCCCATGCCCACGACTTCCCCGTGGGCTCGCACTTCAGCCTACGATGGGACCCCTCGCTCGGCGGAGCTGTCTCGCTGGCACCCGTCTCCTCCGGCGGCGACCCTCGACGCCGCCTGATGTGGGAAACCATCCCCGGCATCGCGTTCGTCTCCGCGGGCTACGCCACCACCGAGGCCAACGAGTGCCGCGGTTCTTTCGCGCTCCGCGACGGCCGCGCCCGCCTCGTCCCGAAACCGCCAGAGCGTCGACAGGATCAGGGCCTTCTACCGCTGCGACGTCGAGGCGCGCGCCGGCGCTGACCTCCTGCGCGGCGCCGCGTTCCACGAATCCGACCAGACACGGTTCCCGGTGCTGGTGATCACCGGTCTCGTACTCTCGTGTCCGCCAAGAAGGCGAACGCGGCGTCGTCGTGCTGCTGCGGCCTGCGCGCAGGCCGGCGCGCCAAGGGCGCCGGCGGGGGACAGCCGGTCCTCTCGGTGCGGTACTGGGTCCTCCTCGAGGAGAAGAGCGACACGCAGGTCGCGTTCAGCGTCAAGATCGGTGACTACCAATGGAGCTGCGACCACGCCGATCCGACGAGGCCACCACCGGCAGCGACGGCAACTTCAAGGTCCCAGCGGACCAGCCTGGCCCTGCGCCTGGCGGCGCGCGTCCAGAGGAGCAGCAGTAGCAAGAAGAAGATGCTCTCCTCCGGGTTCCCGAGCCGGGAGGAGCTCTCGGCGCTCCTGCCGCCACCGGAGAGAGCAGCGACGGCGGAGGAGGAGGAGGCGCGGCCGGAGGAGTTCAACCGGGTGTTCGTGACGCACGCGAGCGACCGCGACGAGCGGTTCTACGGCTTCGGCGAGCAGTTCAGCCGCAGGGGAGGAGGGTGCCCGTTCTTGTGCAGGAGCAGGGGATCGGCAGGGGAGATCAGCCCATCACTTTTGCCGCCAATCTCAGCTACAGGTAATCCCCCCGTTTTTCGTTACTGGTATTAGCTTATTACTCGCTTACACAAATGTAGGTTGTCTTCGACTTTTCACAGTTATCGATACAAGAATTTTTCTATGATTTTTAATTATCATATGTTACCAAAACTAATAAAAATATGTATTATAAAATAATTTTGCGAGAAAAATCTGTGACGTCAAATAATCGATCCATATACTTTCAAATGTACTACTTGTTAAGGTTTCAAATGTCTGAGCGCGCTAATTGATAAGTACCAGGGCTGCGAGTTTGGGCGTACATTTGAACTTATCTTGTTATCTCTGCGTTGTTACTTACAGGCACTGACGAACTTGAAACTACAAGGATTTAAAATGAAAATGACAGACAGTGGAATGAACTAGTTATTTGAGGAACTACAGAGCTTGTAGTTAGAGCAGGGAGCCGGGCCGTGCTTTTTCGGGCCAGCCCGAGACCCGGCCGGCCCGGCACGGCCCACGGCACGGCACGGCACAGACCACAACGGGCCGGGCCGGCACAGCCTGAACAGCCAGGCCGTGCCGGGCCTCATTTCTTGGCCCATCGGGCGGCACGGCCCGGCACGGCCACCTCCTCCTCCTACAGACCTACACCCGCGCGCCTCCTCCTCCTCCTACACCTCCTCCTCCCACGCCGCCGCCCCCTCGCCGCCCCCTCTCGGTCTCCTGCGCCTCGTCCTCCCCCACCCGCGCCGCGCCTCCTCCTCCTCCACCCGCGCCGCCGCCCCCCTCGCCGCCTCCCTCCTCCTCCTCCTCCTCCACGCGCGCTGCCGCCCCCTCGCCGCTGCCCTCCTCCTCATCCCGCCCCCTCGCGCCGCCGCCCCTCGCCGCCTCCTCGCCGCCGCGCCCTCACGCCGCTGCTCTCCTCCCCATCCCGCCCCCTCGCGCCGCCGCCCCCTCGCGCCCTCACGCCGCCTCCTCGCCACCGCCCCCTCGCCTGGCTCCCCCTCCGCCGTGCCCCCGCTGCTACCGCCTCCCCTGGCCTGGGCCGTGCCCGTGCCGGCACGACCCGATGGCCGCCCGGCGTGCCGCGTGCCGGGTTCGGCGCCTCCGTCCGACGGCCGGCACGGCACGGCACGGCACGGCAGCGCTGCCGGGCTCGGCCAGGCACGGCCCGACTCGGCCCGAGGTCCGACGGGTCCGTGCCGTGCCGGCCTGGCCCGGCCCAAGTCTCAGGTCTACTTGTAGTGTATACACTCGTAAACTCACAGAGACAGTGACTGTGTTGTCTACTTGCGCCGCGGCTGTCTTGCGCGTGTGTGCTTGTAACTCCTGTGCCATAGTACCCAAACAGACAAAAATCATTCTCTCTCAAAAAAAGAGAAAAATCGTGTCGATAATTTTCTTTTCTTGGCGTAGCATAAATGCGCGTGTTGAAGAACTACCAAGGAGAATTTCCTAGTGCTGATGTGACTTGGTTAATTTGTACGAGTCCTAATTTTTTTTGGGTTTTATTTTGAGATGCTGGTGGTTTCTGTAGGTCAGGAGGAAACCGGAGTACCACCTATGCTCCATCTCCCTTCTAGATGACCTCCAAGATGAGGTCCCTGTACCTGGAGGGATACGATTACTCCATATTTGACCTAACAAAACCTGACAGAGTGCAGATTCAGGTAGCCATTTCATTCATCAGCCTACATACATTGAGTAGAGCTCCGTGAACTTAACTAACTGAAATCAAGAATTGCACCGACCAACCCAGTTTCTAGTGTGCACAAATAGAAGAGCATAAATGTTCACATATAGGTTGAGCTCGTTTAGCAATTCCATTTTTATTTTCAGGTGTATGGGAATTCGGTTCAGGGACGCATACTCCACGGAGGCTCGCCGACCGAACTGATACAAGCTACACAGAAACGACCGGACGGCCGCCCGTCCTTCCCCAATGGATCACCTCCGGCGCGGTCGTCGGCATGCAGGGCGGCACTGACGCCGTCCGCCGGGTGTGGGACCAGCTGCAAGACCACGACGTCCCGGTCTCTGCATTCTGGCTGCAGGTCTGAACAAACACGGCTCTTCACAACCAATTCTGAATTCTGAACCAATTCTGCGAGAAGAACTCTGGGCCAATTCTGAAGTCTAAACTAGTGCGCATTGCTTGCTGCATGCAGGATTGGGTCGGGCAGAGGAAGACGGCGATCGGGTCCCAGCTCTGGTGGAACTGGGAGGTCGCCGATCACTACACCGCGTGGGAGGATCTGATACGCGATCGACGATCACCTACTGCAATCCCTGCCTCGTCCCGGTTCGTCCATCACCTGACGATCATTCTTGCGCTCCAAACTAATCACTGAGAATTTCTGATCGGAGTTCGTGTTGTCTGTTCAGATGGACGGGAAGGCGAACGTGAGGAGGCACCTGTACGAGGAGGCCAAGAAGCTGGGGATCCTGGTGAGGGACGAGGCCGGAGAGCCGTACATGATGCCCAACACGGCGTTCGACGTGGCCATGTTGGACTTCACCAATCCGGAGGCACGCGCCTAGTTCAAGGAGGAGGTCCTGTGAGGGATGGCGGACGACGGCGTCGCCGGCTGGATAGCCGACTTCGGCGAGGGCCTGCCGCTGGACGCGCGGCTTCACTCCGGGGAGGACCCCATAGCGGCCCACAACCGGTGCCCAGAGCTGTGGGCGCGGGTCAACCGGGAGTTCACCAACGAGTGGTGGTCCAAGTCTCGTCACGCGGCGGAGGCGGAGGACGGCGACGAGGGGGTGGTGTTCTTCGTGCGGGCGGGGTTCAGGGAGAGCTCGCGGTGGCCGGTGGGCGATGCTGTTCTGGGAAGGGGACCAGATGGCGAGCTGGCAGGCCAACGACGGCATCAAGAGCAGCGTCGTCGGCCTGCTCAGCGGCGGCGTCTCGGGGTTCCCACTCAACCACAGCGACGCCAGCGGATACTGCACCGTCGACCTCCCGCTCCTGCGCTACCGCCGCAGCGAGGAGCTCCTCATGCGATGGATGGAGGTCAAAGCCTTTACCGTCGTCTTCCGCACCCACGAGGTATAGCGCATACATACGCATTGTATCAACCACGCATGACGACGATCCAGATAAAAACACGAGCTGATTAAGCCATGATCGATCAAATATATCAATTTTGCAGGGGAACAAGCCCGGATCCAACTGCCAGATCTACTCCAACAGCCGCACGCTCGCGCACTTCGCGCGCTGCGCAAAGATCTACAAAGCCTGGGAGTTCTACCGGATCCAGCTCGTCAAGGTACAAACATGGATGATACACAAATACGACGCACATACATGGATAGTAGATGATATGCCGCTGTGCCATCTCGGCAATGGAGAATCCGCCATGGGTCCTGCTCGAACTAGCTACTACTTAATCGGGCGATTGATTTCTTCGCAGGAGGCGGCGGAGAAGGGCCTCCCCGTCAGGGGCTGGAAACGAGCCGAGCCGGCTCGCCCTGGTTCGGAAAAATACGAGCCGAGCCCGAGACGGCTCGTCAGATTTCACAAGCCGGGGAAAAGGCTCGGCTCGAGCTTTCACCGAGCCTGAGCCGGCTCGTAATGGCTCGCGAGCTGGCCTAGCTCAGCTTAAGCTATTTTCGTCCAATTCAGCCCTCTCAGATCTCGCTGCGTTCCCTTCCCTCTCTCTGTCTCCCGCGGGCCGTGACGGCGAATCGACCTAGGGTTAGGGCTCCGCCGCGTCACACCCCTCCTCCACCGGGCATAGCCGCCGGTCCACCGCCATACCCTCCACCACCTCCTCCGCCACCCCCTCCACCATCTCCTCCGCCTCAGCTCCTGCTGCCGACTACTAGGCCGCCGCCTCCTGCCGCTCCTTCGCCGGGCACAACCGCTGTTCGCCGCCACCTCCTCCGCCTTCGCTCAAGGATCAGGAGCGGCAGCCCAGCAAGGGGTCGCGGGCCTGTGTGCTTGGAGGCCGCAGTCCTGGTTGTGCTGCGCCGGCACCCCCTGGTGCAATGCGACTACCTCCGCCTCATCGAATCCTCCGGACCTTGCTCCCGCCGAACGCCAGGAATCGACCTCCGCCTCCACCTTGCGCGGCCCCAACTCCACCTCTACCTCCCCTACCCAGCCGCCTCCATCTCCCTGCTCAACTCCACCGTCTTCACATCCGCCACGTCGGACCCTACCTCCGGCCTCTTCGACGAGCCTACGAGCGGCTCGCGAGCTTTTGCGAGCCGGCTCGCCGAGCTTTGCGAACTGAGGAGGCGGCTCGGGCTCGGCTCGTTCGACCACCGAGCCGAGCTGAGCCCGGGCCAATCCTTAGTGAGCTCGAGCCGAGCCACGAGCCTCGAGCTTTATGTCCAGCCCTATCCCAGTGCGGAGGCCGACGTCGGGGCCCCTGTCCATGTTTGTCAGGGTTGGGTCGCCCGTTGGGGAAAGGTTTGTAAGCAATTTGAGAGATCTCAAAGTATTGTATTGTGAGTAATGGGAATGGATCGTTCACATGGAAAAATGAGTTTGGGTTTTGAGAAACATCAGTCGAATTTTGAAACATCTGATCTCACTCTAATATCCACGCAGACCCCGCCATTGAAATCTATGGTTAGGAGCTCGGTGAACCAAAAGTCCTAATACAACTGGAAGTTGAAATTGTTTTTGGAGCCTTTCGGTTGCCACCATGGGCTATCCGGAGAAAGAATCTCAACACGAACCAAATGGTGCTAATTTTTTTAAAATAAAATCCAGAGATCAATTCGCCAAAAAACCGAAATGTTGATTCAGTACTAAATCCAAAATAAATTTCAAGTTCTCACCGTTTCACTTCATGTATCCCCATCTTTTTGAAATATTGCTTAATTGCCTCATGTGTGCTCTTGAACAAATTGAACCAATGGTTGGCCTCAGGAATTACGTACATACCTAGCCTAAGCATGCATGGAGCACCATGGAATTTGTTTTCACATGCATGCTTGTACAAGTTACCTCAAAGCATGCACTCACCATGCTATAAAATGCTTATGCAAATGCAAATTAAACACAATGGAGTTTATTCATTTAACATCTTCATCATCTAAAGGAACATTTTCTATTCTTTTAACATTAAAGCAAGCTAGGCTAATATATCCAATAATATGTACTAATAATCTACACACATATACATGAAACGAACAGACAATTCTCGGATGACAAGAAGTACATACCAAATACAAAGAAAAAGGTGTTTTTAAGAGGAAGGAGGAGAACTAATCAAGTCCTAATGAAGAAGATGGTGAGCTCCGGTCCGGTTGCGCAGCCCTCCGGGTTGTGCATGTAGTACGTCTCGGCGTCCTTGGATCCCACCACGCGGTCGAAGTACGCGCGCATATACGTGAGCTCGCCGTTGGCCGGGTGGGCCATGTCGTCCGGCAGCACGCCGGCGCCCTGCGACGTGGCGTGCAGCAGCCGCATCACCCGCTCGTCCTCCTCCGTCAGCTCCCTCCGCGCCGCGTACCCGACGCTCTCGCCGTTGACCTCCGCCGCCCAGGACGGCTCGTCTAGCAGCCGCCGCGGCGCCGGCGCCACCTCGCCCGAGTGCTGGTTGTGGTGGTGCTGCTGCTGCTTGTCGCACTCGAGCGTGACGCGCACCATCCCGGCCCCGCTGACGTCCTGGATGAACTTGGCCGTCGGCACGCCCATCTCCAGCAGCAGCCGCGGCGGGCTGCCCGGGCTGTCGTGGAAGGCGATGGTGATGCGCGACCGCCGGCGGCCGTACAGCGTCGCCGTGGTGCGCGTGGAGCCGTGGAAGTGGTTCCTGATGGCGCTGGCGCCGTGGAGGTGTGGCAGAGAGGGCAGGCCGCGGCAGGTGGGCGCCGGGAGGATCGGGAACGACCGGAACGCGGCGCGCACCGACCGGATGAGGCGGGCAGGGCGCGACCGGTGCTTGGGGTGGTGGTGCTTCTGCGGCGGCGGCGGGGGCGGCGGGTACAGGAAGGTGGGGATGTCGGTGGCCGGCTCGGGCCGCAGGCTGGGGATGGACGTGGCGCCGAGGAAGGCGGGCTCGGCGGTCGCAGTGGATCGCTGGGGAGGCTGTGTCATGTGACGGTCGGCGCTGCCGGGGGCAGCGCGGCGGTCGGGTGGGGGAATGGGATGGCGCCGTACGGCGGCGATGGTGGGCATATGGGAGGAAAAGAGACGTGCGGTTGAGCAGGGACGCCTTGAATAGCAGACCAGCGTTGGGGTTGGGGCCAACCATTGGCCCTGCATCAAAACAGGAGGGCACTGCCCGGAAGCAAGTGTTGGTTCTGCTTTCAGTTTCAGGGGGAACCGGAAACAACTCAACCGATCCTACTTGAGTATGTCCTTTCTTTTTCTTTTTCCGATTATAACAAATACCATATGCCACCACATATATATGCTATAGACGTACATACGCGAGCGTGTCTCCTAAATACACGGGTGGCCTGCCCGGCCCCTATATCAATCTATTGTTTTCTAGAGATTTAGTACTAATTACATGCTAAGTACACAGTACTCAAGCCCAATAAAAATAGGTGACGACTAGGCGTCGGCAGGGCATCGGAGGCAAGAATCGACTCCTTGCCGCGCCTATGAGATATATCTCCCGTATCGTTCGATCAACGATCACAGAAATTGCAAAATTACCACCACACTTATAGTTCTAAATATTTACAAAAATAACACCGTCATACATAATTCTCAGATATTTACGGAATTACCATCGACACCAGAAAATTGTGCCATGCTGCAACCATTCATCTAATTTGTTTCATCTGATACAACAAAATGCTGCAACCATATTAATTGCATCATTACAATTTACGGCACATGCAAACTCTCACATGTACGTTGCATTGTAACAATTCACCTCTATGGAACTCTAATCATATGTTCCATGCAACTTCCGCTTCGATTATTGTAGTGGCATGAGAATATTGTAGTGGCATGGTTGCAGCATGAGTGTACGAAGTTGTAGCATAAAAAAACAAAAGGTTACAGCATGTAAGATGAATGGTTGCAGCTTTATAGTTCTATGGTTGCAGTTTTTACCTCCTATGGTTGTAGCATGCAAGTATACATGTACGAAGTTGTAGCATAAAAAAATAAAATGTTGCAGCATTGTAGTCTTATGGTTGTAGCTTTTACCTCATATGGTTGCAGCATGCAAGTATACATGTACGAAGTTGCAACATTTGGTACAATATGTGCAGTGGCATTTTTGTAAATATCTATAAACTTAAGTGCGGTGGCAGTTTTGTAAATATCTGAAAGTAAAAGTGCGGTGGTATTTTTGTAAATACCACGTCAGATAATTAACGGCTAAACGAACCAATCGGCGGGCCGATCGAACGGTAGCGCACGGGGTCTACGCTGTGCGTCCGTCGCCCCACCGATTGGTAGCATTTTCCATAAAAATAGAGTACACGCCCAAGTGTTGGCCAATCAAAATACTAAATTGTAGTTTTGTCATTCGCACTAAGCTACTTGAAAAGGCATGCAGCCAATCCAGGATCGTTCCAGATCTTGGCTCCGTCCGTGTAAACACACGACAGAGTTGAGAGACCAGAGATAAATCTATAAATTTTATTAAATTCTATTAATTCACTCACGTCGTGTGTAAACATAAACATTAAAATTAGAGTTATACTCCTACAATTTTATCACCTCACTAATGCCTTCCTCATTGAAATGGCTTATGTCATGGCCTATAGCTCCCAAACAGCTACAAACTATTTAGAGGCCTAACCCCCAACTTATTGATAGCAGGAAGTCTCAGATGTGAGGTTTCTTGAGTTTCTCTAACCCTTCTCACTGACATTACCCTCAAATTTTACAACATTTTGCCACTGGTATATAAACCAATAAACCCTCAATCTTTTTGTCCCCATCTCCTATCCAACCCGGCGCCTCCCTCTGCACCCTCCACCCACTCGTCCTTTCTCACGCCTTCAGTGGCCGCCGAGCTCATCCCCTTCGCCAAGATCGGAACCTTCGCACCACAACCCAGATCAGGACCACCCCCTCCCCCACGCCGCCGACCTCGTCTCACCACCCCTCCCTCCCTCCAGCAGGTCACTAGTGATCCCTTCCTGCCGGCAAGCTCCCCTGCCACCACCTAGCTGCCCCAGGTCGCCGCCGAGCTCCTCCTCAACGCCCTCTGCTTCCCTCAAACCAGAATTTGTTATCTCACTGCTTCTTATAGCATTTGGACATCACCAAAGAGTTGGAACATGCTCGTTTTCATTATTGTGCCGGATTCTATATCACAGCTGGATCAACTACACTACTTAATGTCAGGATGTAGCTAAGTAGCTAGACAACCGCATGCTTGTACTTTACTTTAATGGGTTATCCTTTTTGTTCTGTTTGCATATATGACAATCATTCCCTTGTCTCCTATTTCAATGTTACACTTTCTCAGCTAATGTTGATACCTACGATTATACCTGTCTGCGTGGTAAGACTTGAAACATCCTATGCTTATCTACATCTCTTATGCTTAGATGCCATCTCTCTTTGGTGCCTTCATGTTCCAAATGAGTTATCAATTAAACCATGAATAAACAAGTTCAGGGTATTTTAGACTTTACATCTTTCACCACAGACAATAAATTCAAACTCCATAAGTCACTCCAAACAGACAATAACAAATAAACTGGCTTATTCATATTGTAGCTTATCTGGAGTTTATCTGAAGAGTTAGCTTATGCACAAGTCTAAGCCGTTTCGAAGGAGACCTAAAAGTTGTTCTCTAGCTGTGTATGTCCTTTCTATTGTAAAGTTTCATGTATTGTCCGTTAGTATCTACAATTGTTTGTTTAATTAGCATCGGTATTTCATTCAGATCGTAACTTTTAGATATATGCTTTCAAAGTATGATCCATGACATGTATAAAGTTGAAATATAATGGTAGATGAGTAAAATGGACTCACGGTCTTATAATTGGCACATTTCGCTCATTTTGGCCCTTGTACTCTTAAATTACACATTTACTCCTAAACTCTATAAAAGGGTCCACTATAGTCCAAAACACGTTAGGTTGGCGAATTAAGCTGATGTGACAGCTTAACTGTGCTAGCTAGTGCACGCCTGATGCTTTGACCATTCTCTTCTTTCTCTCTCTCTCTCTCGTCCTCACTGTTTCTTTTATGGATCTCCCCTCACATGCACTTAATCAAACGGCATGAAGGCATTTGCATGACACATCTCTCTTTACCACATAATAGTTGAATCTATTGCACTCTTGCTCAGCCCGTCTGCCGCCTTGGCGCGCGTCGCTCCATGTCCGACTTCCCCTCATCCATTTCCTCCTTCATGATATGGCTGGTGCAGCTGTAGCCACCTGAAGAGGCGAGCATGAAATTCAGAGTCGTCAATGTTGGCGCGGCTAACTCGGAATCAAGAGGGAAGAGGTTACCCATGGATTCGAGTTAGGACATGGGGGATTAATGCACATTCAATTTTGAGAATGAAATAATAGGAAAAACAAATTTGAGAGTCTTGAGTAGAGGAAAGCTCGCCAATTTGAGAAAGATTTTGGGGCGTGCTACTCCTTAGTCTCTAGGTGCATGGAAGGAAGGGGGAGGTTGCGCTACTTCTACTGCAGATCGGATCTTTCTCAGCTGACCACTGCACTAATTCTACTGCTACTTGGTCGGTTGGTCCTGCACCATGGCTTAAGGCGTCGACGAAGTTGTTGCCGGTGATGGCACAACAGAGAAGATTGTTGAATAGCCGTCGTGTAACACCCTCCTCCACAATACTGCTTGTCGGAGCTGATTAGTGCCAAGGACGGAAAGATCAGGGCACTGCATAATGAGCTCTGGTTTCCAACAACTTGGGCTAAGTGCTCGCCATATTTTGACAATAGAGCTTGAGGGGATTTGGGATTCATCAGCTGCGGTCACGGCTCAAGGTCACGGCGATGTGGGTGAGGAGACAATTGATGAGGGGACGAGGAGGGTGTCGGCGCCGATAGAGAACCTACATCTGCACGCGTTGTATCGTGGCAGCGGGGATGTGGTTGCAGGGGCAGGGAAGGGAGAGGGATGGATATGACCGTGATTGCCAGGGTGGATGCTATGTCAATTTAATTTGCCAGCTTAGCGTGTTTTGGACCATAGTGAACCTCTTTATAGGTTTAGAGGGTTAAATGTGTTAAAAATATGGGGACTAAAGTGAAGGACATGTACGAGTTAAAGAACTTTGAGCGTATTTTAGTCATGATATATTGTAGAAAATACATCTTTATGATAGAATCAGGTAGACTTTGTCTATGACTCGACCATAATACGATCTTAGCGAAGCATTTCCGATTTGATTCAAGACCGCAATCCTAAGAATCTTTGACCGTAAAAGACTTATCACCCCCAACATTTCGATGCAGGACAATTTTAGCGCGCACAAAAAGAACCACCAACCTTACCCCTTGTTCCCGGCTCTGGGTGATTATAGACTGCCATCTAGCAATATTGGGTGTTTGTACACTTCCATGTTACACGACTCTCGGATACGGTGGGTTTTATGCACTTTCAAATGATCTCGCTATCGCGTTCAGGATGATTAGTTGATGACTTGATGTGGCAAGCAATATATGCTTAACATATACCATTATTTGCTAGGTACAGTAACACTAATGTCGCTATAAGTACGGAATTCAGGTCGCCCTTTCTCTGCCGCCTGTCGCCGGCCGGATCCGCAACATAGCAGCTGTGGACGATCAGATCAGGCGGGGCCCTCAATGGGACAACAGGACGCGGCGCCGCCGGCCGGGGCGACGTCGTGGTACGCTGGAGGAGGCGCCCCTCCTCTCGCCGCCCACCTATATATGTGGGGAAATGTGGCACCCTCTCGTCCTCATTCGCATCCGCGCGCCGGCGGCCTCTCACCGAGCAAGACCGCACCCTCCGTGGTGCGCTCCGACGGCGGCAGGGGGATGGATTCGAACTCCAGACCCTAGCTCGTCACCGCCAGAGGTGCGCCTTGGCGGCGGCTCTGCACGGTGCTCAGGCTGGAGCGTTGGCAGATGCAAGTAATGAAGCTATCGGTTTGCGTAGGTTCTCGCTTTCTTCTCTGATCTCCTGGTGCCCCCAATCCGACGGCTTGCAGCAAAAGCAAATCCCACGATAAAAACCTTAGTGAACTCGTACCGGACTTATCTGTTTCCTTTTCTGGTGGACGTGATCTCCAAAAGAAACAAGCAGCCATAACTCCTAACGATTCCTTTCCATCTCTTGTAATCCAATCGTAACAGAACATCTTGTTGTAGGCACTTGGAAACAATTCCGATCCTTGTCTATCTCTAAGGTGATCTGCCGCATGCACTTCTTCAGGTGGACTCACGCCACCAAAAAAGTTAAAAAGCTTCTCTTGTAATATATTTGCTTGCATGCATGCTGACTCACGCCACCAAAAAAGTTAAAAAGCTTCTCTTGTAATATATTTGCTTGCATGCATGCTGATTTCTCACTTTAAACCATGACTTATCTCTATGTCGCACCATCTTCTTTTCTAGCTTGCCTTCTCTTGCGCACTATGCAGCAAATAAATTAGGGGTACTAATTAGTATCTTCTGATCTGACACAAATTTGTGCACGCTCATCTCCTCTTTGTGCATCTTTCCTAATGTATCAATGTGCATACATGTCACGTTAACTAGCTCCTGCTCATCTTCATAACTTGTGCACAATAAGTTGACATAAGTCTTACCGCAACAGCAGCAGATACGGTATGTGCGAGCCTTCTTTCACACTATATTGTTCGTCTTTTTCCATACAGTTGACCCAGGTTATGCATTCTGCTCGGTTAAAAGCTCATAATGACTTTACCTCCTCGAGACTTTACCCATATAGTGCTATCGTTCCTAATGTAACCGGATTTGATATAATTATATGTGTATTTATCAGTGTCCTACATGATGGAGAAGCAAAAGCTAGCTGTTATACCAGGTTGGCACCTTAGCTATTCATTGAGTTCATTGTCAAGGTCGAATGAATACACTCAGTTGTTGATGTGTGACTGCTCTTTTTGTCTTTTGTTGATTAGTTAGAGTAATTTTATTTCCGATGTCTGAAAATGTCGGAAACATCTAGTCTTTACTTTTGGCAATATATAAGCAAATTATTGCTTTCTAATATACTCGGTGTTTTTTTCTGGAACATCCTTACATATCACATGTAAATTCTTTGCTAAATTCTACGGCATGGCGAAGCGCGTGCCGTTCACTCTAGTCTTTTTCAATATCAACGGATCCAATGATCATATGAAAACAGAATGGATGATTTCTATTACAATAGTATCTCTCACATTTGGGTTAAATGGTCGGTGCAATAATATGCAACTGGACATATGCTTAAGAAATTAAGAATTAACAAAACCGATTTATTAAACGGTTTTATCTAACGGACTGGAGTAGTAATTAGAGTAATTTTCTTCTTGGCTTGGGTAACTAGAGTTGGCGTAGGACCTCTCTAAAAACACCCACCGTCTAGAAAGCACCGCACCGGAGCGTCCGAAGCAAGTAGCAAACCAAAGGAAGGCCCCAACCACCCCCATCGCCAACGTGTTTCATTCCATCTCCCTCATAAACACGCCCATCCGTCTCCTGCAACACAAGCGAAAAATCCTCCTCCTCCTGCCGTCGCCGCAGCAGCACCTACGCCTCCCCGGAGTCTGACCTGCCGGAACCAGTAAACGGAAACCCGAGGAAGCGAGGAGGCGGCGGCCGCGGAGGAGGGGCCGGTGCGTACTAGGTGGCCGGCCGCCCAAGCTCCCCTCTCCTCGTCGGACGAACGGCGCATCCGCCCCAGCCCGGCGGCCGCTCGTTTCCCATCCGAGGAACGATGCAGGGCGGCGGCGTCTCCGGATTCCGTAAGCTCCCCCTTGGGATTCGCCCCCCGAAATCTCCATCTCCCCAAAACTCGTCCTTTTTTCGCTTCCGCTGTTGGGGTTCTGATCGTCTGATCGGAGCGGCGCCGTTTTGGTTGGTTGGTTGGTTGCAGAGAACGCGCCGGTGACGCGGGCCGTCGTCCTCGCCAGCGGCTTCCTCTCCGTCGTCTTCAGCGCGAACCGCCGCGCCCGCGCCCTCGGCCTCTCCTACCAGGTCAGTAGCCTCAGCCAGCCGCCGAATCTTGACTAGTCACCGATGATGCGATGTGGTGCCCTTGGGGAGTGAATCCGTGGTTAGGTCTCTCTGAGTTGGCGCTGTCGCTGTAAGTGGAGTGGCTACTGCCCGGGATTGCCCGCAGATGTGTTGATTTGGGTAGCTGGCCGTCTAATCGTCGGAATTGTTGGTGTTGAGGTGCCTATGGTACTTGGCTTAATCTGCGGCATTGGGGATGGTCAAATCTGCTGGATATTGTCTGGATTGATGATAGGGTTTCAGATTTTGGTTTGTTCTGGAACTGTGAGGACTGAGTAACGGGTTCTTACAGGTGTTGGATGGCTGTGGGAAGACATGGATTGCTGTTAGGGGTGTCAGAATTATATGGAGGATATGCGGCTTTTGAAGTAGAGTAGAAACAATATAAATAGCTCAAGTTTGGACTCAGAAGTCCAGCGATGAAGTTAAATCTGCAGACAATCTGTTTGTGCCCAAAAAAAGAGTACTCTGGGTATTAGGAAAGATAGTTTGTACTAATTCACGAGTTCCCTTTTCTTTTTTGATGTCCGTTAGTGTTGCTGATCATTGTGCGTGCAATGGCATCCTGTCTCAATTCAAAAGATGGTATATTCGGTTTTTTGTAGAAACAGATGAAAGGGGCTGCCCATCTGTTTACATGAATGCAAAGTGCTATAGTATTGTCAATAGGAACATTAAAATTAGTGGCAACCACTGCGATTGGAGATCCATGTGCAAGCTTCAAACCACCTAGCCCATAATGCTACATGCCCTGATACACTATATGGTGCGATGATATGACATTTCACAAAATCTCAGATTCACCGGTATATTATATTAAAACAATAAATATGTGAAAGATTGTGATGCGACATTTCAAAAAATCTCCGATGTGCCGGTATGTATATTACACCAATAAATATGTGAGAGATTAAACATTTGCACATAACTAATAGGACTAAATGATCTTGGTATTGTATGAGAGATCATAAACCGAGATACATTTCCTCTTCATTGTCTTGGGTCTGCTCCCCAAATCACCTTATTCTCATCTCACGCATCTCCGCTTCCAACTCCGGTTCATCAAGAGAGAGACTTCTATAAAAATAAATGTATGTAAAGAAAATTTACATGAATCCTAAGGAACGGCTCATGTGTTGTGTGCCACAGTTACATGAATCCATAGTGGGCTGGGCTTTGGATCAATGCGTTTCTATTGGCCGCACCAAAAATACCTGGTTGTATCAGGCCGTACGGAATTTCTTTTTTCTTAACAACAATAATTCTGATACTCCCATGTATGTACCGGATCTGTATCGGTGCCGTACTGGTACCTGATACGGGCTACTGGTACGCCGATCAGCAGGAGTATCGGCGCACAGCTAGAGACAACCCATCTTGCGTCACATGTTACACCTGTTAAAGCCCTGCTTGGAACACAGGAATTCAAAATCGCAGGAACAAGAAAACCATAGGAATTGGGGTGTCATGTACCCTGGAATGTCATTTGGATATCACACAGGAATTCTAGACAAGAGAAGAAAACATGAGGTAAGACCTCATGTTAGTTTTCCATCAAAATTCCTATGGAATAGCCCATTTGATAGGAATTTCAAAGGAATCCTTATGAGCTATTCCTTTGTTCCAAACGGCTTTGTAGGAAGTTTTCCTCTAGGGATCCAGTCCTGCAAAATTCCTATGTTTTTCTGTTGTTCCAAACGGGGCCGAAGAGTTCTATTGAAGTATACTAATTGAACTACACAAGGAAGTTTCTTGACTTGTATGAACTAACTATCATAACCAAGATGGAACTTCTGTTTTTTCTGGAATCTGGATATATGTCTTCCAAATATGGATAGGAACGCTTCAGGTTCAGAATTTTCATAGCTATAAGCTTATATGTTAACTAATCTTACTAATAATGGTTAGAAAATGAGTTTATGTTGACACGTTGGCCAATATGACCTTTGGGGTGCGCCATGCTACTTTTACATGTTCCATTTTATGCGTGCACCGCACAGTTTTAGACTTTTAGTGATATTAAATGTTTGAAGTCTTTCCTGTGGAACAAGCGCTGAAATGTTAAAGCTCGATAGTGAGTGCCTAGGTGGTAACATGTATTTGTCGTGTGTGCACCCAAACCCATCTCTGTGGTGCTGTTAAATTATGCCTCTGGTGCATTTGTCCTTGAGCTCTAGCTACTTCAATGCAAAACATGTGGTCGACTGCATCTGTTCTATTACTTGGATATTCATTATATATGTATGAACTTTGAACAATTATTTTTATTATTGTTGCAGGACATTGTGAAAACTTCCGCGTGTGGAGGATATTTGCATCTGTATTTGCCTTTCAGTCAACACCAGAGTTTGATGTTTGGACTGTACCTTCTGTATTACTTCCGTGTGTTTGAGAGGCAGATAGGCTCTAATAAATACTCAGTAAGTACTTTACCTTTTAGCAATCTACTCTGTTATTAAATGAAGATGGGTAAACAACATCAGTAATATGGTTGAAGCAGGAGTAAATGGCACCATTAGTCCCTTAAACTTGCATGATTGAACCTGAGAACTTAGCATCCAGGTCTGTGGACTTTTGAAGTGGTTAAATGCTATTCTGTATAAGGTCCTCAAATATGGACCTAGTGGACCTACCTAAAACACTTTTGGGAGTGTAAGGACTTAAATATTAAGTTTTCAAGTTCATGAGCCTAAGTAAAACCTATGGAATTGTATTGCCCTGTATTGCAATTTATGTGAGAAGAGGATTCAGTTCAATAAGTTAGATTGAAATAAGATGATATGAGTGCTTATATTTTTCAATCTACTGTGCAGGTTTTTAGTTTATTCACCATCACAGTATCATTACTTCTTGAGATCCTAACGTTGGTTCTTCTGGAAGGTATGCTAATGAGATAAAATGCTGAGTAGCATCATCTGCTGACCCTTCAGAAAAGTATTTTTTAAAGAAAAGAAAGAAGGGAGACCATCATTGATGATTATATAGCTTACTTCTAATATGGCTTCCATTCTCCTGCTTTCTGAAAAGTTTATAATTAGGATATTGTGGAAATGGCTGGCTGTACTGGCTTAGAAAAGGAAATATGCAAACATAAACCTACTGCAAAATTTTTTACTTGATAACCTAACTTTTGATAAGATGTCAGTAGATCGATTAGTAACTCAAAGCATCATTTGGTGCGCTACTAGTAGATGTATCTTGGTGAGACATTATTTCCACATAAAATGTTGAGTTTTCTTGTTAAATGTCATCAGTCATCACACAATAAGACTCTATTTATTTGCTCCAAAACATAGTTTCTGACCTGCTACAGCGCAGAACTCTTGATTTATTGTTCTTCACCATTTTATAGTGGCATCATCCCACATTGTTCTAAATATTAAGCTTTACAGTAATGTTAGGAGGTTAATTGTATCCAGTTTTCTTCTATTTGTCACATTGGTTTACTTTGAGGTTTTAAATAATTATCTTATATGCCAATTAGTTGTGTAACCATGAGCATTGCTTTTTTTCCATGCGGTTTTGAAAATTTCTTATGTATGTACTTGTTGAGTTCTCTATTATTCAGTTGTGAAATTACTTAGAATATTTCCTTTCTTATTTTTCTTTGCAGATACAAACTACATCAGTGTTCTTGCATCTGGACCTTATGGGCTTATATTTGCCTTGTTTATTCCATTCTTCCTTGACATTCCTGTCACATCACGGTTTCGTATTTTTGGAGTTAATTTCAGCGACAAATCATTTATATACCTAGCTGGCCTGCAGGTTATTTGCTTATCAGAACTGAACCCTTTCCCTGTCATTTACATTTAATCATTTATATATTACATTACTCATCTTCCCTATTTCTCTTGGCAGCTCCTTTTATCTTCTTGGAAGCGTTCCCTTATTCCTGGTATTTGTGGTCTGATTGCTGGTTCTCTCTATCGTCTCAATGTGCTCGGCATCCGCAGGATGAAGGTTATAAGAGCTCTTTTTTCATTTTACTTCAATGTTGTCTTGTTACATCTTTCTTTGTGTGATCCACAGCTATTGAACCTTTATTTTTCCTGTTGTCATTTTTATCTGGTTCGTTTTTCTGTTGAGTAGTCTGGCTTGCCTGGAAGTCCTAGCTCATGAGTCTTGGCATCCACAAGTTTTTTTCATCTAAAAAAGTTAGCGCCCCATTGATGACACCCTTGGCTGTCCGTGCGATATAGCTTTCTGAATTATCAGAGATGGAATTAACCGAACGAAGTGATATTAAGTTTGTGTCAGTCATGACCTGCTCCACCCGCACTGGTGTTATCAGTTAATTAGGTAAATACAAGATATCCTGTATGGTCCATGGTGACTAGCGATAGCAGGTGGATTTAAGTATATCTGGCCAGATCATGTATGCAGTTGCATTTTCTTTTGTCTTCCTGTTTTTATTTATTTTATTTTATTTCATTTATTAGAGGTTTACCAATTTATTAGTGATTGTTTATTTGTGTTTCTTTGTTACAACCTCCATTTAACCCCATGTGTAAAGACTACATCCTCCACGAAATTTGACAAATCAAACATGCCAGCAACTGTTCTTTTCAAATTATGGGGGTTAGGATGAGGGCTTTTAGTTGTTTAATTATTTTCCTTAGTCTAATCATATGCTCAAATTCAATAATATCATCTGTGTTTCTTGGTTTTTTTTTATTGAGACCGCTGTAGATGCAAAATTCTTCCTCTTTGGTATTGTTGTTATTAAGTTCCTTCCCATTTGTACAGCTGCCACAGATCATTGCATCATTTTTCACAAGATTTTTTCCACCTCCTTCGGGAAGTTCATCTCGGCCCTCAAGAAGTCTTATTGGAAACATGCCTTCTCATACAGGCCGTGCTGTTCAGGTTAGTTTCTGAAAAGCTAATTCTGAAATGTGATTTGTGCGTGCATTGATCCTTGGGTCAAGATATCTTTGTCATTCTAGATTCTGAATTTGTGGGGATTGTTTCATATTTTAGAGGCAGTTGTCTGTTTACGTGAAGTACAGCTGCCCACTGAAGCACATTATAACCGACAACTGTCACTGATTGATTAGTTATTTTAGTGATATCATTCTATCGTACATAGTGAAGATACTTAGCCACTGAAGTGTACTTGGATCAGTCAAGTACTCAAATGATATGCCATTATATATTAACAAGGCTAAGAAGTACCCACTTATAAACACAATATTGCCTGCATGGTCGATATTATCCTTGGATCACGCTATTGATAGTTTATCGGATCCCCGAATACACATGCTATTGATAGTTTATATCTAATGGGTTACTAGGTCTCATTTGGATGGTTTTGTAATTATGTACCATTATTCTGCATTTTTTTTCTACTGCTGCTACTCATTGATCATGGGTTACAAGGCACTAAAACTATCAAATATCAATATTGAATTTCTATGCACTTCACAAAAGAATACCAACGACTTGATGTTATTTAAGTTAGGTAATCTCTTGTGTATTAATGATCCTGTTCCTTTTGCAAACTGAACCAGCCGTCTACTGGCGTTGCTCCTGTTGTGGAGCCCCCAGAGTCCTCCATTGCTATGCTAGTTTCGATGGGCTTTGACGGCAATGCTGCAAGACAGGCGCTCGTGCGAGCCAGAAATGATATCAATGTAGCCACCAACATCCTACTTGAAGCGCAGTCTCATTGAGCTATCTTCTCACAACTTACTGGGAAACACTGCGGGCAGAACTGGTTAGATCTAAACATGAATGATCATTCCCTGTGCATTTGACAAGTGCTCTGTTGATTTATTCACTTGCTGCTTACATGATTTGGAGAAGTACAACATGTTTCTTCCTAGTTGACAGCTTAGGAAGTCAGGAGAGATTTGCCGCAGTTAGTGTGATCATGTCGATACTTAGATTTCTCCCATCTCACAGACAATGTGCCGTTCCAAATTCAGGTTGTAGGATAGGTGATATATAAACATTGCAATCATAGTGTAAATTTTTTTATAAATTTGCAGCCTGGAATCAGTTACAAAATGGACACATGAATCAGGTTTGAGTTCTTTCTAATCCCGTCATTTTTGCAGTTCATTTTTGATACCTAAATTGCAGTTTAGAAGATTTTGGCACATATCAGCAGTCAAATTTGACATCCGTCGCACTTTGCACTAGCCTTCAGTTGTGACGAGCACAATACTTGCTAGGACTATGTGCAGGAATGTGGACAAACTACGGCGCAGATTAACTATTCAGTTTTCTAACAATTGAAAACATAAATAAACTAAGTTAAACTAAGTGCACCAACACTCTTGGTCTCTGTCAATATCAGCAATTAGGGTGACCAGTAAGTAATTCAACTTTTAGGAATGCAAATTGCACTAAGGTGAAGGACACAAGAGACACAATTGATGTTTGCTACTGAAGTCTAGATACCGATGATAAGTCGATATTGAGGACGCCTCTCGCACACGATCAAGCAAGCCCCGACGAAAACTCAAGCGTTTTCTCAATCACTCACGGTAGCTCTGCTCCACACTGGGTAGGGGCCTGATCCTTCGCAACACATCTGGTCTCTTCGAAGCTTGAAGAGATCATCGAATTTTAACTTCCTTCAAGCTATCTAGGGGTGGCGGCCCCGAGCGTAACAACCGTTGGACGCTCACTCAAATGAATCGAACACTGAGAGCTCAAACTTGAATGCAGCACATGCAAGAGCAGAGTGAAATGTATGCACTAGACGCAACCAATGCAGCTCAACTTCTCCCACACCTCACCAACCGCCAAACATGCACACTTGGGATAGAGAAGAGCAAGATTAAAATCAACAAACGATCCAAGAGTTAAGCCCCAACTGGCCGAGGTGGGTAATTTATGGCTCACACATCAAAACTAGCCATTAGAAAAAAGTTGATGAAAGCTACATAAATCTGAACGTGGTATACTCTAGACTAAAAACCATACCAATCTACAGGATCTAGGCTATTGACTAGAGAGGCTAAATAGACGATTTTCAAATAATTGTACAAATTAAGGATTTTGCAATTAAAATCTAAATCTCACTAGATGATATGCAAGGTGAAACTTTTAATCACACAAATCAATTCTAAGAAAGTAAAATGTGGAAATGTATTTGAGCAAGAGACAACCGAACGGAGAAACATTTGAGGATGTTTGTTGTCGAAGTTTGGGTCCTTTGCGGAATCATTTTACTTTGACATCCCTACCTACCTCTTGTTCCTTCTCTTCGATGCCCTTATTTTAATTCGTTGCTCGGCCATGGGGAAGAGGATGAGGAGGAGCAAGACAAATGGGGATGTGAGCACGGGCTTAGGCACCAAAGCAAATCACCAAGTGGGAGCACAAGCACGAGCTTTGGTGATAGCTCGTTTACATCCTCCTTTACGCTTCATGTATCTAACATCAATTTCCTCCATTGAGTGTCACCATAGCTTGGTGGTGGCAATGTTGTTAGTAGGGTTTGGGTGGAGGTCTTTTAGATGACAGAGGCATAATGCATGGGGCGTTATGGGAGCCGAAGATGAGCGAGAGAGTGTGAGGGGAGGGGGAGTGGAGGAGTAGAAATGAGGAAGAAAGGTTGACAAATGTGTTATACATTCGATTTCCTTCTAAAACATCTAGTCAACGCTGAACTCACGAGGATAACACTGGACCATTATTGCTGGACTAAGCTGCTACGTAATAATTAAAGTCGAGCGTAAATTGAACTAGGGAACCAAGACTCGGGAGTGTAAGTGAAAATGATGACATAAATTAGGTTGAGGAAAAAGTCAAAAGACCAAAAGAGAATAAAGTGTTGTTTGGGTTAGTGGAGATGATTGTATTCTTTGTCCATCATCGATCAAACCCTAGGTTTGACGGTCTGTATGTATCACCAAAGTGATTATTCTTTTGGTGATAACGACGTAGCCGTCGATAACGAGACGTCTGTGATGATTTTATCAATAATTAAGCTCTCTAAATTTAGTATTTAGTAGACATTATTTAAGTGTATATATGTGATTGGTGTATGTTTACGTGTTATACATGATATTTTAAAAAATATTAAAAGATAAAAAATTACTTCTCTAAAAGCGAGAAACTAAACAAATGCGAAAAGAGAGAAAACAGAGAAATTTCTGTGTCAATTGGCTAATGGAAACATCTGTTTTCTTTAAAGAAAAGCAAAGACAAAATAAAAGAAGAGGGAAAATTTTTGCGAGCAACATCGGGTGGGTCTCGTCTCCTCCTGTCCGTACTGACGCCTTATCCCCTGAGCGAAACAACCAAAAACCCTCCCCTTACATTCTGCCTCCGTTTTTTCGAATTATGGCAGCAGCCGCAGCTGCATCGGCCGCCGCCGCCGCGCGAGCCACCCACCACGCCGACTACCCCATGAACACCCTCCGCTCCACCGCCCTCCACCGCTCCACTCTGCACTGGGATGCCGCTGCTGCCTTCTTCGCCCCGCCCTTTCGCTCTCGCCGCTGCCACCGCCGCGTGTTGCCCCCTCCGGCCTCGGCGCTGCCCGTGAAGTCCCGCGCCAGGGCCCGGGCCAAGCTCCTGGAGGACGCGGGCGCCGGGGACCCCTGGCTCTCCTCCCTCTCGTTGCTCCCGGCCGACGACGGCGACGCCGCCCCCGCACCCACCGGCTGGGCGCTTGGGATCGACCCCGACACGGGCGGTGCCATCGCCGTCCTCTCGCCCGAAGGCTCCTCTCAGGTGCGGACGGACACTTTCGCTTGATTTGAACTCGCATTTTCTAGCAACAGGTGTGCTTGAGCGGTGCATTCACATTTCTCACATCGTGTAGGTCTTTGATAACCCGTTCGTGCACATAGTGGTGTCGGAGTTCATCCGGAAGCGCCTGGACACCAAGTCCATCATCCAGCTGCTCCGTGGCCTCAATGCGCCTCCCGGTATGGGCAGCTGACTGTGATTGTCCTACTCAGTGCACTCCTTTCCGGGGTGGTGCGGGCTTGAAGCCTTCTGTTTCTTGTGTGTTGAGCATAAGTCCATTATGGTCGGTAACAGTGGCTGATGTCTGAACATGATATTTGTTATCTTGCAGGAACTACGGCGTATATCGAGAAGTCTAATCCATTTCCAACTGATGGAAAGCTGGTCCGTTTCTTGCTTTCCCTCAAATAGCATTTAGCCAGTCACTAGAAATATTCGCATCAAGATTATTGTAAACTGATGTTTTGTGCATCAATTCTTGGAGAAGTCAAGCCATTGGATAGTGCCTGTAATATGAGTAATTGAGGATTATACTGCTCTCTTGCAACTTATTACTGTCCGGTGTATGACATTGTGCAATAGACTGCTGGTAATATAACTAACTTTGTGGGCGTTTTGAGATCGCATGTTTCTGAAGATGTTTCACCCACAAGTTGAACTTAGAGTTATACTCTAAGCAGTGAGATCTAGTTCAAACTTAGTTTGTAACTTGAACTTGAGTAAAATAAAATCTAGTTCACACCATGTGACTATTTAAATTTCATGTGAACCATGTGGTATAATGTAAGTTCTGTCAATAATCTTTGTTCTGTTAGTTACTTTTTCCCCTTCTGTTTTCTGATATATAGGGATGGTGGAGTACAGTTTTTCGTATGGCTTGTGGATTGCTGCTCTAGTGGCATCTGGGTTTTCAGTTGTTCCGGTTGCATCACAGACATGGAAAGCTTACTTCGGGCTAACTCGAAGTGAATCACCTAAGGTTTGTTACTCTAGATATATGCAACATATAGTTGCTTTATGCCTCTCATTTACAAACTCTAGTAGAAAGTTTAGCTGTTTGTCAATAAGAATTAGGATTGATGCTGACATTTTAACAAGATGCCCTACCGTTATAAATATTTTGATTGATGTCAGTAAGGTTGCGTAGTAAAATGGCTAGTTAAAAGAAACATGGTAAGTATGAGTAAGCCTGGTTATGGGATAACTAACCCCTGAGAGAATCTGGTTCACAAATGAACGGGTTCAATTGATTTTGAATGGTTTAGAGTGGAAAAGTTTGGGTTTGAACAGGTTTAGAAGTCATTGGATTAGGTTGGGGTGCTAAGATCCAAGCTAAAGGCAGTAATGAATCAAATTTGACTTCAACCCATTGGTTGCTGCACTGGTAATACATAGATGGCATTTCATTTTATCTGAAAACATTTCCCTCTCCGCATCTCAATGTTTGTCGCAAGCTTTTGATCTTGTGTTGGTCTACTAATTTCATATCTAACATGACATCAATGTCAATTCGTATTTTTGAATCCAAAGCTCAAATTAGTACTGTATAATAGTTGTCTTATGATCATTTTATGCTCTGGCAGGATGATAGCAGACAAGCTGCTACAATCTTGTTCCCGGATAAGGCTCTGTCCCTGAAGTTGAAGAAACATCATGGTAAGCATCTTACTTCTGTGCAACTGTGACTGCCTAAAGCCTGGAGTGGCTTTTGAGCTTACTTCCTAATATAAATGAATTATTTCGTCACAACAATATATGTCTCAGATAATTAGCTTGCTTCTTTTCTGCTTCTTTCTGGTTTGAGCTGATCAGTTGGAGGCATTGACATATGCACATGAATAAACAAGCGGTACATGATGCCCTTTTTTGTGTATTGCCTGTCTTGCAACGCGCACTGGCAAAGCAAAACCAAATCACACCTGTTCTGCTTTGCAGTATGAGCAGCTACGCATTAGCTTGTACTTTGCAGTGAATTGAGATGTTGTGCACTGTGTGAATTCACGCAGCCACATAGACGAGTTAAACATGTTTTTGGTTAGCATAGTTAGCTCAATCCATTTAACTAAATGACACGCTAAAAGAGTAGATTATGATGTATGTTTCTTATGTAGTTCAACTGATGTTTTGATACTTATGCAGGACGAGCAGAGGCTCTTCTGTTAGCGGCCTATGGGAAAGGCCTCGTGCTACCATCAGAGAAGCTCAGCAAAACAGGAAGAGTACTCAAGCATGAAACCAATTTGACAAGTTGACAGAGACAGGGAGGGTCGTTTGAATGGTCAACTTTCTTTTTGATTGACAGGTGCTGCAAATAATTTGGTTATTCCCCAGGGGCTCCATCATGTACATAACTCAATTGAAGTAAGCCTTGAGACCGAGTGTACTGTAAATCTGCAACAGATATCTTAACTGGTCACTCAACTTCCCGGAATGCATTAGTGATCTAGCCGTTGTGTTTTTTAGTGTTATAAGCTAGTGTAAATGGGACATCAATATTGTAAACTTTTGTTGGTTGAAAACATTTTACTGATTTAATTGACGTGATCATTTTTGTTATATGGCCATGTCTAGCAATCTACCACCTGTTCTGTCTTGAAAAGTCGTATCTTTTAGTACAAGTGCAATGTGGCACGAGCTATATATGTATGTTTACAGTAGAAAGTAACGTGTACTCGGGGAGTTGGGTGGGTTGGGAAATCATAACAATTGCAAGATGCGTGCTTCGGTTCTAGAGTATAGTAACAACTTCTACAACTGAGTCATCCAGGAGAATGAAAGGTCCCATAGAAGGACACCAGAAAACAAGAGTGAATCAGCAAAAGTACTATTTATTCATTTATTTTTACTTATTTTTTGTATTGGTATTGTACAGGTATCCTCTGCAATAGGGGATCACTCTATACAAGGCAAGAAAGCGTATCACAAACATGGACTTATGCGGGTCACGGAGTATCAGCAACAAGCGTAGCCTCAGAGTCTTGAGGCATTCGTGGTCACCTTGCTCAAGGCGGTCGCTGCCTTGGACCCAGACTGGAGCCCCAGATGCTTGCAGATGAACTCGCCGGCTGCCATCACCTTGCCCAGATCGACGCCCGTCTTGATCCCCAACCCGTTCAGCATATACACGACATCCTCGGTCGCCACGTTCCCTGATGCTCCCTTTGCGTACGGGCAGCCACCGAGGCCGGCGACAGAGGAGTCAACGGCATGCACCCCCATCTGGTTGAGAGAGAACATGGTTGATCATATTAAGTTTCATGCACCAACCAGTAGAACCAAAAGTCCGAACTGATGGAGAAGGTTGGGCAATCCACATATACTTCAACACCTCCTCTCACGTATGGCTAGATAAAGAAAGAGGGCAAGCAATTTTTCTTAATTTAAATTGTAAAAAACTGAGATTTGAACCCAAGACGTCTTGGCTCTGATATCATATTAAGTTTCATGCACCAACCAGTAGAACCAAAAGTCCGAATTGATGGAGAAGGTTGGGCAATCCACATATACTTCAATACCTCCTCTCACATATGGCTGGATAAGGCCTAAACGTGGACAGAAAGAGGGCAAGCAATTTTTCTTAATTTAAATTGTGAAAGCTGAGATTTGAACCCAAGACGTCTTGGCTCTGATACCATATTAAGTTTCATGCACCAACCAGTAGAACCAAAAGTCCCAACTGATGGAGAAGGTTGGGCAATCCACATATACTTCAACACCTCCTCTCACGTATGGCTCGATAAGGCCTAAACGTGGACAGAAAGAGGGCAAGCAATTTTTCTTAATTTAAATTGTGAAAGCTGTGATTTGAACCCAAGACGTCTTGGCTCTGATACCATATTAAGTTTCATGCACCAACCAGTAGAACCAAAAGTCCGAACTGATGGAGAAGGTTGGGCAATCCACATATACTTCAACAGATCACATATGAGTGGATGATCAGAAGATTCGAGGCGCCATTTTGGTCTTTGTGATGAAAGATGGAAGTTCAGTATCTCAGTGGATTATTACCTGGAGAGAGATGAGGATATTTGAAACCGATTGGCCGTAGGTGTCGTGGAAATGGACAGCAAGCTTTTCCACAGGAACGACGGACATAACAGCCTCAACTGTGCCTGAGTATATGAAAGAAGCTATATAATTTGAGATTTTCACGAGCTACAGTGGGTTTATCTAGAAGAGAAAGGCTGCTCAAGCTAAAAAATCAAACATGATTTGACATTAAAAAAAGAGTTAAACTTACTGGACTTGATTATGGTCTATCATGATTTATTGTTTCCAAGTCACGCTGGTGTAGAGACTAGGGACAGTTTTTTTTTAATGTTAATTGTTCACGGACTTGTTGAAACAGGGTAATCTCACAAGAAAAGAAAAATCAGTATTTGTTTGAAGACGCTAACGAAAAACAATCATCACAAATAAGCCCAGGCTCCAGGAAGACAGCTGAGGACCTTGGTGTTAAGTGCCACCGTGCCAGATAATATCTTTGCTCAACAAATGGGACAAACTGAAGTCTTAAGTGTAGTAAAATCTAGCTATGGCATACTTCAAGACAAAAAATGCGGGCAGCAAATAATGTAAGATCACCTGGGGTACCAACTCCAATTGTATCACCAAGTGAAACCTCATAGCAGCCCATGTCATGAAGCTCTCTGGCTACATAAGCTACATTTGAAGGTGGTACTGATCCTTCTACCGGGCATCCAACAACACAAGAAACATACCTACATTGTTGTAAATTAGAGCAACATAATATTAACATATGTCGCACTGGAAAGGTGCGCATACCAAGCAATCACTAGCTATTTCAGTGACCTAGTAATTATGTGGACACCACAGTCTAAAGCTAAGCCCTTTCCCACTAAATCACAGACAAATGTGCTCCAACTTCACAGCACAGGGAGTAGAACATCAAAACATAAGCCATCACTTCTCTTAAAAAAATGATACAGCCATCGCAATACATCAATTTTTCTCATGATCACGTTAACAAATATAACATGGGCTGCGCACCTTCCAAGACTAGCAGCCTAGCACGATGAGCACACAGCCAGCAACTGATGATCATTAGTGCATCGCTGAAGGAAAGTACATAGTACAAAGCGGCATTAATGATTGACATCTAAAGTTACTTTGTCTAGCAGGATTGATTATGCTGTGGAGCTAAAATGGCATGGTTCAACAAGAATGGGTGACACTAAGTACGGTTTTCTCCTGGCCCGCAAATTAACCGGATAACAATTCTCGCCAACAAATGACTGTTTCATCAATCAGCTTTGCCCATGCCAATACGCCATTGTAGTGCAATACGTGTGCAAAGACTTCCGAGCTTATCTTTGAGACGATCACCCCTGGTTAGCATGTATCGGCTGATGTAATGACCTAGTAACCTAGTAGTTAATGCAGTGTTTGTACTGTTATGAATATGCAACCTGGATCTATTGCACAGCCCAATAGGCATATATATAGTACAAGAGACGTGGAATACAATTATGCTTGGTGAGCTCGTGCTTCACTGGGTCTCTAGCAATACTGATAGCACCAGTACTGTCAAACAACAGAGGGGTCGGTGTAGTGATAGAAACACCAAAATCCTCAAGTAGCCACCGTAACCAAGTAACCTCCGTTGTCAAAAAGGCCATAGCTCGCAACTCAGCCTCTGCACTGGAACGGGAAACTGCAGTCTGTTTCTTCGTCTTCCAAGCAATAAGAGAACCACCAAGGAAAACACAGTAAGCAGAAAGAGAGCGACGATCAGAGGGATCGCTAGCCCAAGTAGCATCCGAATATGCCTGAAGCTGTAACGAACTGGAGCGGGGAAAGAAAAGACGGCGAGAGATAATCCCACGAAGATATCGTAGAACCCGAAGAAGGTGACTGTAGTGAACCTGAGTAGGAGAAGAGACGAACTGACTCAGAATGTGAACCGGATAGGATATATCGGGACGAGTGACAGCAAGGTAGACAAGACTCCCGACAAGGTGACGATAGCGAGTCGGATCAGAAAGAGGCTCACCATCAGAGGCACGAAGATGAACATTGAGCTCCATCGGAGTCTCAACGGTGCGCTGATCAGTAAGGGAAGCCCGATCAAGAAGATCGTGGATATATTTCTCTTGGGATATATAGAAACCATCAGAAGTAGATGTAACCTCAATCCCAAGGAAGTAGCGAAGAGGACCAAGATCAGACATAAGAAACTGATCACTAAGACGAGCCTTGACAAAGGCAATGTACTCAGAATCATCTCCGGTGATGATCATATCATCCACATACAAAAGAAGAAGAGTCCGACCACGAGACGAAGTGTGGACAAACAGCGCAGGATCATGAGCACTAGCTGAGAAACCAGCAGCAGTGACCACAGAGGCGAAGCGCTTGAACCAGGCACGAGGAGTAGCACCAGCAAAACCAAAGCGAGCTGGAGGCCGTCGCGGGCGAGCGCGGAGGCCATACCGAGGGGAAGGTGGCGAATCCGAAGAAGATGAGTCACCCAGAGAAGATGGCTCATCGGACGGAGATAGCCCAGAGGAAGTAGAAGGCACATCAGAAGGAGGCTCAACACGCGGTCGACGTGTGTAGAAAAAAGGATAGGACGGAAGAGAAGAGGGTGCCGGTGGAGCTGGAGGAGATGATAGTGGAGAAGAGTCAACGACAGGAGTGGGTGGAGAAGAGTCAACAACAGGAGTGGGTGGAGACTCAGGGGGAGGTGGAGACTCTATAGGACGAGTGAAAGAGGGCACAACAGTGATCGGTGTATCAGAAAAGGTCAGAAAAGATAGAGGCTCAACAGGGGAAGGCGAAGGAGAAGCTGGACGTGGAAAGAAAGGACGGGACTCATCGAAGGTCACATCCCGAGAGACCCGCATACGACAAGCAGTGGGATCCCAACAGCGATAGCCCTTATGCTCCAGACTATAGCTAAAAAGATACACTCAACAGACTGAGCAGTCAGTTTGGTGCGTTCACGAGGAGCTAAAAGAACATAGCAAACGCAACCAAACAGACGAAGAGTAGAGTAGTCAGGAAGAGAACCAGAAAGGCGCTCAACAGGAATCCCACCCTGAAGGGCAGAAGAGGGCTGAATATTAACAAGATATGTGGCAGTAGAGACAGCCTCAGCCCAAAAGTGAGGTGGAATAGAAGCGGCGATCATGAGCGCACGAGCAGTCTCAAGAAGGTGACGATGCTTACGCTCAGCAACACCATTCTGAGCATGAGCACCAGGACAAGAGAACTGAGCAAGAGTGCCCTGCTCAGCAAGAAAACCACGAAGATGGCGAGAAAGATACTCGCCAGCAGAATCAGCACGAAAGACACGAATGGGAGTGGAGAACTGGGTACGAACCATGGTGGCAAACTGTCTATAGATGGAGAGAACCTCACTACGAGCAGACATAAAGTATATCCAAGTGTGGCGAGAAAAATCATCTATAAAGATAATATAGTAGCGATGACCCCCTTTCGAAACGAAGGGGGCCGGACCCCACACATCCGAGTGAACAAGATCAAAAGGACGCTGAGACACAGACTCACTATGAGGATAAGGTAACTGAATTTGCTTACCCAGTTTACAACCCTGATAATCTAAAGACACGTCTCCTGAGACAGACCCCAGAAGACCACGACGAACTAACGATGATAGACGAGATCCACACAGATGACCAAGACGGTGATGCCACTGCTGGAAGGAGCCGGTGGACGAGCGGACAGAAGCGGAGAGACTGGCAGCGGCGGCAGCGGAGGGAAGGTGAAGCCAGTCAAGCTCCCAGAGACGCTGAGAATCAAGGCGGCGAGGGCCAGAACCAACCAGAGTGCCCGTCTGACGGTCCTGAACACAACAAGAGTCAGAGTCGAGAATAACCCGACAACCAAGATCAGTAATCTGTCCAGCAGAAAGAAGCTGCATGGTAAGGCGAGGCACATGAGCAACAGAGGGAACATGAAACAAAGAAGTGCTAAGAGTGCCTCGACTAGCAACAGGAAGAGGAGTACCATCAGCAGTGAGAACATGAACAGGAGAATTTAGAGGTCTAAGAGAGGATAGAGCGGAAGAGTTAGAAGTCATGTGGAAAGATGCTCCAGAATCAAGGATCCATGGGGAAGTACCTGACTGTGTAGAGGGTGGTTTCTCATTGCTGGAAGAGGGAGTAGCAGAACCTGCAGAACCTGTCGCAGCGAGTAGACATCGAAGACGGGCGATCTCCTGCTCAGTGAACGAGGTGGCGGAAGTAGTCGAAGCAGCTGAAGGAGTCGAGGAAGGAGTCGAGGAAGAAGCTCCAGTGCCCGGTGAAGAGCGACGTGCAAGGTGACGCTTCTTCCGAAAGCAAGTAGACTCAAGGTGGCCATCCTTATCACAGTAGGTGCAATGAGGACGGCCACCACCCGACGAGGAACGACCACCACCACCTGTGGGAACCGGTGGAAGAGGCGGAGCACTGAAGCGGGAAGCAGCCGGTGCAGAAGGCGGTGTAGCCGGTGGACGAACAGCAAGCACGGAGGGAAGTGGCAATAGACCTGAGCAGCACGAATCTCTGTAAGCACCTCCAGAAGGGAGACACGAGGCTGACGGGCAAGAAGCTGGGCACGGCGCGACTCAAACTCAGGACGAAGCCGCGTCAAGAACTCGTACACGCGCAGGAACTCGCGGTCAGCACGAGCATCCTGACAGCACTGACAAGAGCCACAACCAGGACGTCGAAGAGAATCCAGCTGGCGCCAGACAGCAGAACTCTGAGCATAAAACTCATCAACCGTGGCATCACCCTGCTGAAGAGAGTGCTCCTGGCGAACCACGGACAGGAACAGAGCGTCGCCAGATGGCTCATAACGCTGACGAAGGTGAGTCCACATCTGGAATGCCGTAGAGAGGCCCACAACCTCAGAAGAAAACTGAGGCTGAAGACTGGCGACGAGAACAGCAGCAGCACGAGCATCATCATCAAATCACTGAGTGTACACGGCCAGCAGAGCACCATAGGAATCCAGAGCCTCCTGATAAGTGGTGACAGCAACATCATAGGCAGCGCGGTCAGCATCAGTAGGTCGAGCACCAAGCTTGGGCTCAACTGGCGCCACTGGAGAAGCCGGACATGGAACATCGCCGGAGAGGACGCCCCAGAGACGAAGACCACGCATGTGGATGCGTATATGGGAGACGAAGTCGGTGAAATTGACTCCATCAAAAATCACCGGGCAACGAGGGAGAGAAACGGTGCCCGATGAGGAAGACATCGGACTGTGCTTCTCAAATAAGGCAGCTCAGATCTGCCGGCTGCTCAAAAACAGAGCAAGCCAGCAGACCAGCTGAGAAGAGGGCACGGGAGGCCGGCGGGCACAGGAGGCCGGCGGGCCGGAGCGGCGGCGCCACGGGAGGCCGGCGGGCCGGAGCGGCGGCGTCCCGGGAGGCCGGCGGGCCGGAGCAGCGGCGTCACGGGAGGCCGGCGGCTCAGGCGGCCGTGCCGGGAGGCCGGCGGAGCGGCGGCTCGGGCGGCCGGGTGGGCTGGCAGCCGGCGGTGCCGGCGGCTAGCGGAGGCGGGCGGGGAGAGCCACGGGGAGCCGGCGGGCGGATGCGGGCGGGGCCGGCGGGCGGAGGCGGGCGGATGCGGGCGGGGCCGGCGGAGCGGACGACCTCAGGCGGGCGACCGAGTCGGGCGGGAGGCCGGCGAGCGACCGAGTCGGGAGGGAGGCCGGCGGGCGACCGAGGGCGGCGGAAGGCCGGGGATGCCGACGGAGCGGCGGAGGCCCTAGGCCGGCGAGGCAGAGGCCGGAGGCCGGCGGGTGAGCGGAGGCAGGGGGTGGCAGCGGACGGGTTGCGGCGTCCGGATTTTTCGGGTAAAAAAAAACTAAACCTAATGCTCTGATACCATGTTATGAATATGCAACCTGGATCTATTGCACAGCCCAATAGGCATATATATAGTACAAGAGACGTGGAATACAAGGCAAGGAGAGTCCTATGCCAATACGAATACAAGAATACAACATGTATCCTACTATATCTCTAACATGTACTAAGCTATTTATCACATGCATGTGCTGGTACAAAAACCTGCTAGACTGATTACCAGTCAGAAAACAATAGATCCTACACAATACTAGCTACTTAGCCAACACCAGAGATAAACAGTTCGTTGGCTGCCAATACGACAGCATAAACTACACGTCGTGGTCTCATGGAGTTCAGTTAAACACACGAACACACCTGAGATTTTGGGAATGGTTTTTTTTCCCGCTTAATGCATATATCAAGCTATGAAGTAAAAGAATGTGCAAAGCTCCTGTCTTACAAAAGCTAGAAAGTAAAATAACTCACCCTCGTACAGGAATTTCTTTCTTTTTTGCTGCAAGAGTAACATCAGTATAGCGGGCAAGGCTCTCTTTAATTGAACAGTTTATGTTTGACTTGGAAAATGCTTCAGAAGCTGATGCAAATATTGCAACTTCTTTTGCACCTGCTGCAACAGCTGCTTCAAATCCCTGATGATAAATGAACAGAACAAGTTCTTAAATAGGGAAAATTACAAATCTAAAAGCCATCTGAATCAAAATAATTTACCTTAAGTTTTGGAGTCAATACAGGAAAACGTACACCCACAATGCTCCGAACCACTTCCATAACATCCTTCGCATCAGCTAGCTACAGTTATTAACAGCATATCATTCAGCAATTGGATGCCAAATACATGATTGGCAGATGAACCCAGACAAACAAAAGGCAAAACAGATTTTGATGATAAGGGCCACGTAACAGAAGAAGTTCACGAGCAGGCAAGCCAAATAAATAGAAGACCACAAGATTCCACAGCGTATTTCAGCAACATCAATCAGACAGCTCCAGGTAGTAAGATTGATCCAGAGGAGATCGTGCAGAGGAGGCTAGCGGAACGAAGGGAGGAGTGGCGAATAGCCCTATTTTATTTCGTCAGATGAGTAGTTTTCAGTTATGCTACAACAAAATGTTACTTATTTGGACTTTAAGTTGACACAGCATAGTATTTGCCTCCTGTATAAGTTTCATGTTCCTTGCTTAATTGATCGGCAGTGCTCCCGCCGGAAACAAGAAAAAGGATGGTCAATCAAATTTAGCATAGTGTTATCCAGAGACACACTTCAATCATTACCTGTTTCAATAAAAAAAATGCCATTTGTCGCACTGGACATGTAAATACTGTGGCTGAATGGTAATTGTTAGGATTGTTTCAATGGTGCAGTAAAACCATTTTTTAAGATCAATGTCAAATTGCCAATTCACAACTATACTTATTCCCAGGTCAAAAGATTTTTACCTGTGGTACCCATTTTGGGGAGACAAAACTGGTTGCCTCAACAACTGATAATCCAGAGGTTGCCAATCTCTGTATGAGCTCGATCTTTACAGGTGTTGGCACTGTGTTCTTTTCGTTTTGTAGACCATCTCGTGGCCCAACTTCCACAATTTTTACACACCTTGGCAGATCATGTATAATCTGGAAACATGGTGTTAGCTCCAGTTAATACAGGGGAGGCCTTAATATTTATTTTTATTGTTGCAATGATGATTGTAATTATTGAGATGAACATATCAAATTGTTTCATAGAACCATATTAATATGCATTGAAATGATCTCAGAAATTAACGAGAATGATAAGCTAACTGATATGGATATAGGTACATCTACACACCCTGTTTCCAATTCCTATCCTCTCTTGGTCGGAAGAAGATGAAAAATATCTGTAGTTCTGCTGGTTATTTGAAAGATAACTTGCATGAAGAACATGGCCGCTCCCTCCAACATACGACCTGCCCCCATTAAACACTGGCTGTCTTTGATATGTCAATCTTCTGCGGGCATATTCTTCCCTATCATAAATTAGAATTTAGCCCAAGGATAATTATGGAAGAAGGGACAATTTTGGTTCTAATTTGTGCATGATAAAAGTAAGAAGTTGAGTAATCATTATTCACCGGGGGCCGATGAATTAATCTATGATACAATGAATCAGACAAGGTTCTAACACTTGACCATAACAGAATCAGAATTCTCAGAATGACATTTGTGCTGCTGTTACATACATGAGGTTCAAACCGAATTCTCACAATGCCATTATCTGATATTTTTTTCAGCTTAAGGTTCTGAATCCCAATGCGCGCACGAGCATATCTCAGCTTAGCAAGCTATCAAAAAATTCCCCCTCTCGCTCTTGTGCTACTCCCTTGGGGAACCGGGGGGGCCCGAGCTAGCCGCCAAAGACCCCCCTCCCTCACCCTTCCCCGCCGGTGACTGCTGCCGTGGCGGCGGGCCTCCGCTGGGTGGCACTTGGGTCGAGAAACGAGGCTTACGAAGCCTAGAGTGGTGTTCATGAGGGAGGTGCCGGTGGGCCCTGCTGGGCAGCGTGGCAGCTCGGTGGGGGGCCAATGGCGGCTGAGTCGGCTGGTGGCCAGCATCCTTGCGGCAGCTAGTGGCGGTATTGGCGGCCTGGCGGTGCTCAGATTGCGGCGACGGCGTGGGACGGGAGCTGCGGCGGTTGCTGCTGCAGGTGATGCGCGGCGCGCGGTCCAAGCCCCAGGGCACGCAGGAGTGGCTGGCAGCTGGGGCGAGCGTGTTGTCGCGGTGATGGTGGGCTGCTGGCGGATCTGGCGGCTCGGGCACCGCTCCAAGGCCAGGGCGTCACGGATATGGTCGCCTGCTCGTCTGCTGCACCGTGCTCATGTACACGCTCGTGTGTGTGGACTAGGCAAGGGAGGCGGGCCAACGGCCGGCTTTGGGCTCAGATTGGTGCTGCGCGGATCTGGAGGCCATGGGCAACGTGCGTGACTATGGAGGCTGTGGGCAGCAGGGATAGTGCTCTGCTCCGGCGGTGGTGGCCGCCTCAGCCGTCAATGGAGGTGGATGGCAGGGCCTTGGGAGGCGTGTTTTGGCTGCTAATCTGGTGTCGCCAGCGCGCTCTCATGCCCTATGGGGAGGCCTCGGCTCGTGGCATCTAGCTGGTGAGGCCGAGGTAGCGGATGCTGGGGCAGTGGCCTAGGTTGCAGTTGTGGTCGTCGAGGGCAACGGATTGGGAGGCATGGGTGCCGACCTAGCCCGGTTGAGCGGCGAATGCAAGGGGGCGGCCCCGGAGAGTAGCATGTTGCGGGGGTGTTGGTCCTGGAGCAGGGGTGTGGTGGGACTGTCAACCCGACCGGCGTATTGTCTTCCTTGGGATAGGTGTGTCGGGTCTTGCTGGTAGAGGGGTTCCCGCGTGTCTTGATGGTGTGGCAAGAGGCCCTATAGGTTGGCAGCAGTTTTTGCCCCTCTTCTCGGATGGACACGGATGTTGAGGCGACGTCCCCAGGGATTGGTGCAATGGCCATAGGCTGTGGGAGGTGGTTCAGCGTAGCAAGGGCTGTAGGATGGCCGGTCCATGTGGTGTTCCAGTCTGCATCCAGATGGTAAAAGTCATGGCGACAGCCCCGGAAGGTGGTGACAGTGGACTCCGAAGGGCGCAACAGTTCTAAAGGATAACAGGGCGGCGGCCCCAAGATGTGGTGGGCTGCGGTGTGTTGGGCTTTACGAACCATGCAAGTTTGGAGGAGCACTTTTCACCTCCGCCAAAGCTGGGCGGCCCATGCCCGCTCCTCTCCTAGTGGATTTGGCTTCTCTCCTAGCGGCGGCGGCGGTGGCGGTGTCTGTGGTGTGGTAATACGGTTCCGAGTGGTGGTACGGGTTTCTCCGGTCAGTGCTTCCGGCGAGGCGTCTTCTATTATCCTTTTGGAGCTTGTTGGGGCTTTCTTTCTGCATCCTCCCTTGGCGGTTCATGCTGGATCTAGCCTACTAAGTGAGGGTGCGAGGTGGCAATGACGCGGCGGTCTTTTCCTTTAGCAGCGGTTTCCAAGCGAGAATTCTTCTTGTCCTGTGCTTCGCTGGTGGCATGGCTCAGGTGCTTTTCATGGCCAGCGATGTCTCCTCTTCTCCTCCCAGTGGGGGTTAATACAGTTCGACGCTCTCTGTGGGAGGCAAGAAGTGCATTGCTAGCTACGTGCTAGCACAACTTTATCTCCAGTGGGGCATGTTGCTTGAAGGCTACGGTGATATTCGGTTTTCGTTGTTGTGTCGGTCTAGTGGTGGCACGTTTGTCTATGGAGTCTGTCGTTTTAGGGACCGGTGGGGATTCTGTGCCCTTGTATCGCATTTTCACCTGGATTTCCTTAATTATCTAGGGGAATCTATTCTTCTATAGTGAACGCAGTAACTCACTGCTCCTAGGAGGTCTTTTTGGGGAAAGACATATCTCAGCTCCAAACTGAATGCACGCACATGCCCGTAATTCCCCTTGTATATGGACACCGAAACAGGCTCACCTAGAATCGCCTGAAGGAGAGTACCACAGAGGCGTACTTTCGGCGGTGCGACCTCCCGTCTCTTCGCGGCCACCGGAAGGAGCCTGCGGTCTCTCCAGGGCTGTCATCCTGGACCTCAGCAGAAGGAACCTCGCCGCCGCCGCCGCGGAAGACAAGGCGTAAGGGGAAGCGGGTGAGGACGGCGACGCGAACCTAGACCAGACCCTGGATGCCAGCAACCTCCGCGCCACCGCGCGCTAAGGAAGCGGCACGGATCGGCACGCCGTCTCGATCTCGACCAGCACGCACGTAGACCTGGCTGGGGTCGAGGGACGGCGCATCGACGGAGCGGAGTTTCTAGAAGCTTCTGAGGGTGGGAGAGGAGACGAGGCAAGGATTGGAGAGCGAAGGCGTGAAGACGACACACGAACTGGAGATACAGGGAAAGTAGTTGCGTCCGGACACTGCACACTGCTACCAGGATAACCCCGGCCCGTTTCAAAATACGCACGATGTTTAGCCGTTTAGGGGTACGATTCATCTACAATGATGAATCATCGAGATGTATTCCCTGCCATGTAGGGGCCAAGACTCTCTGATTCTGAGCTGGTGTAAAATATAATATTATTTGCTTTCATCTCAGCTGAGGCAAAATGAGGAGTGACCTCGGCAACGCGAATACAAATGGTGCATGGTTGTCGTCAACCTATGTCGTGAAGTGTTCGGTTAAGTCTCACAGCTAGTGCAATCCTCTAGTTTATTGTTGTCACATTTGCTCTCACTTCAGCTGAGGGTAAAATACTTATTATTGCCAAACCTGATGTGAATTACAACTAGTGTCAATTTATTTATTAAACTCTATGTATCAGCTGATCGATCGAAGACGTTCTATCGGTCGGATACTCTACCAGCGCACATGTCCTCTACATTTTTCTCTTTGTGGTCCCGCTACCAGCTCATTTCCTTTCTTTATTCTACCAGTCTTGGTCTCGCGTAAGCTCGCTTTGTCCTAAGCGCTTTGCGTCGCTTCCTCTAAGTACTTTGCTCTGCTCTCTCTCTCGCTCCTGCTCGCTATGTACAGAGCGGCTTATCTCTGCCGCTGAATCGTCTCTCACGACACGAAGGCTCTCATCCACGCCTTCCCCGTCCGTTCATATCCTCTTCCACACTCTGCAAGGTAGCGAAGCTCTCGGATTTGTGCAGCTTGACAGAGATCATGTTGACGTTGTGCGCCGGCCCGTTGTGGTGGTGGTGGCCCACACATCTCTGTCAGTGATATCACCCACAGCAGCGATTAGGCGAGGAGACGAAGTGGAGTCGATACGGAGAATGTTGCATACGAACAACTTTTTTGTTGCGATAGTTTAATATTTTTTCTCGAGCAGATGTGGGTGATGTTAGAATTACATGGTGATTCTTTGTTTCTTGCGTAAGTATATACTTGAAATGTTGCAATCGGAGAATTTTTTTTGTTGCAATCGTGAATTATTACTTCGTTGCTTTGTCACAATAGATCAATTTTTTTAGTTGTATTAAGAGTGTGATCCTATTGCGACCTTCTACAAATTTTGTTGCATAAGGTGTCTAATTCTGTTACATTATCACGTAACTGTGCTTTCTGTTGCAATAGCGCACATAATTGCAAGATTTGGTCACCGCAAAAACTAATTGTGCCATGTCCCCATGCTTCGATGAGCCTAAGGAGATGGCGCCCGCCTGGCATGAGGGCCATGGTAAGGTGCCAAACATGCGTCGACAGCAGCTGCTCATGAGCGCCACAGTGAAGCACCTTATCTGTGGCGGCGGTGGTCGGGCTCATGCCGTGGAGTTACGCGCGGCGAGGAGATGAGAGTGGGAGGAGGAGGGGCGCAACGAGCTGGAGAGAGGAGAACAAAGCGACGGCATCAAGCAGGAAGAGAGAGCTTAGCAGGTTGGAAGGAGACGAGGAAGATCCAATGATAAATAGATCCAATGGCTGCCTAGCTGGCCCGATCAACCGGCCGACGTCTAGTGGTCGCAATTAAATGTTGCTACCAATGAGAAACAGCAACGAGGGTACCTCATGATCCTGAGGCATTCGCGGTCACCTTGCTCGCAGCAGGCGCTGCCTTGGACCCGGCTAGCGCCCCAGATGATTGCAGACGAATTCGCCGACCGCTATTTGCCTTGCCCAGGTCGACGCCCTCTTGGTTCCCAGCCAATTCAGCATATACACGACGTCCTCCGTCGCGACGCGCCCTTCGCGTACGGGCAGCCACCCATCTGGTTTTGCAGAGACCATAGTTGATCACATATGAATGAATGTAAAGATCAGAAGATTTGAGACGCCACTTGCAGATGAAGGTTAACTGGCTTGACAGCTATGTTGCTCAAATCCTAACAAACATAGCAACATGACCAGCCGCTCGAGCCGAAGATTGTAGAATGTACAAGCAACAAGTTCATCCAAAAGATTAGAACAGACACCGCATATGCATCGGCTCAGCAGGTTTAACTCCTTTCCATTCCTTGTTTCACTAGTACAACGATTTAACAAGTGCATCAAATGAAAAGTGTAGCATGTATACAGTATAGCATCATGTGTACCAAATACTGCAAGAATTCATACAATCATGGATGTGGTAGTCTCACTCAGCAGCTCATGTCATGTACTCATGTGGCATGATTACAGATGCCAGGCTCCCAGGGACAACTGCATTGCTTGCTTTGGAATGTTTTCCCGTTAAAACGATAAGAGAAATCTGGCATTGAAGAGATTCAACAAGTCAAAGGGCTCTCCCCTTGATTCTACTTTGACTTCCCAGAACACCGTGAAATGGAAGATGCTGGTGCCTTCAAATAACAAGAGCCTACTCAGGACAAGAACATATGATTCTGACAAATATATCGCTCTACAATATCAGCAGCCTGTTATGTCGCCCTCAATTTTTTCGAAAGTAGCTGCCACATGAGCCGATACAATGTAGCATCCAAGCCTCAACCACGACATGGTAGCACCAATGGTGCACCTTCGCTGAAACTGCCAAACCGAATAACCGATGAGCTACTACCCAAATATCGGCACATGAACTTCACAAGAAAATTCATGTCGCTTTATTTATTATCATCATTGTCCTAACGAAAATGAGATATATTTTATGCTCTGTTGTTACCGTAGCGCTTTTCAATAGTATGGTTGTTTGGCAAGTATTCTACCGCAGTGCTTTTCAATAATACGGTTGTTCGGCAAATATCTACATACTTTTTAGAGAGTAAGTAGCTAATATTTAAGTACATCCTTCAACAGAAAACAGGTATACATTCCCTGGTGTTCTATTCAAATCCTTTTCTATAGTGGAGCTTCCCTGGTATTTCTTTTGTCCACCATCCTTGTTCATCAGCCAAACTGATATTTGGCAAGGAGAAAGTTGTTCTAAAAGTTGGTGCACGGTCACAGTTGTTGACATCTCAAATTGAACGATGTTATGAGCAAACAGCGCAAAGTCCCACGTGCAAATGATTTAATATTTCCAAATGCAATGAGGTAACTATGAGCAAAAAGTACAATCCCATGTGCAAATATTTTGATATTTTTCATATACAACAAGTTACATGTGAGCAAGTACTGCAAGTTCCACATGCAAGGATGTTACCTCTGCAAAGATGCTTTACTCTGCAGGATCAGATTCGTCATCCTCATATTTAGGAGCTGAATTTCTAGGCAGGAATTCTTCGTTAGGATAAGTATCTGTGAATAGCTGCAAAGGAAAAGACAATAAAACAAATTTATCAAGTGGAGGATAGATGCTTGATATATGCCATGTATTTTTAACATCTTAATATATTATGCTCGAGAGAGCTAGTGATGCAATCAAGTAAATGAAGAGTCAACCTCTAAAGCTACCTCAAACACAATGTAGCTTACAAGAACAAAAAGAATGCACACCAGCGCTACATAGATATAACTTACTCTCTTCAATGTTAAACATGGTAATAAACAATTCGATATCGACAGACCAGTTCTGAAATTTCCACGACTAGCAACAATTCTGACCTACTTTCTCGTGCAGGTACAGCCATACAGCATTCAGAGTAAAATGCACCATCACAGAATGCAATACCTTTTTTGTTGATTCCAGTATGTTTCCTGTAGTCCAGATTCTCATCAGGCATGGGGCATGACAATACAGTACCAGATGTTCCCTGATAGTGGAAGACAGAACAGGAGCTGTTTTTAATAGAAAAACATAAATATGCATATCTGAACAGCTAATGTTTTTACCAGTGTTGAAACTGTGAATGAAGTCCATAATGATGATCAAAGAAATGCACCTGTGTGATCTCTTGAACATACACACAGTTCCAGATTAGCGCTGGCTTTGTATCCTCATTGTTTTCGCTGGTTGTCTCTAAAAGGCCTTCTGACTTATAAGCCTGAGTACTGAAAAGAACCTCTATTGCTCGGTTTATGCATTGCTTTCCTGTAAAGGCATCAGCACAGGGGGTAGACAGATATGCTATAAACCTGCAAGTGAGGTTGGCTTGTAAGGGAAGTTGCTCGCCTACATTATACAGTGATAATTTTAAATGCAGCGATTTCTTGGTTAGATGCAGAAGTATACGCTAACAATGCATATGTTAATGATAGGATAAACGACTTACATTCCACGAGGGCATACTGCTACATTGCTGCTCAACTGGAGCACCCGAACAACTGCAACCTGCTGCTCTTGTATTGCTAAAATGAAGGAAACAAATGGTGTCAAAAAAGAGAAGCAAAACATCACCTATGGCTACTTCAAGGAGTGCACGCAGAGGAGAAAGAATGGTTCTTACATTTTGGAGGGAAAACAACAAGAACATTTGATGAATCCTGCTTCACGGACCTGTTGATTATGCATATTCCCCTAGCAACTTTTCTTGGTGAGTTTGGGTCTGAAGCATCAGATGGCATGTCCAAGGAAGGAACTTTGTATGACGGATCAAGTATCAACTGCTGGCACAGAATATCCTGACCAGATGCCAATCTGGTGCCCACATAACGCTTCTTTTCCTGACAAGAGATTGTTGATTGTTGGATGCTATTCATGAAGAGATGGCCACAAAAATTTACAGAATTGAAAGTGCAGATCCACCACTAAAGCATGCAATATCTCCCATGGGAAAATAAACAAAGAAAACAATCACTGATCTACTGATTCTGGTGATTGATCTAATGTATTTAAATCTATAAAATGAGTCAACATCATGCTTATCCTAAACAAACAAGCTCCTCCTTGCCCCTACTTAAATCGGGCTCTTCCTGACTCCTTTGCGGATTGGACAAAGGCTTTGGGGAATTGTGCTCGTCTTGCCTTGAGCCCACGAACGATACATGGACAAGCTTTGGTCATCGCCAGACTTACTCCATCTAAAGATGCAAAAAATTAGAAATTTTCGTGACTATTCGTATCGTTTTCCGAGCTACGCTAGCACATGAGCACAGGGCGGGAGAGAGGGAGAGAGCAAGTAGGTATGAAATTTTTGTCTTCTTAATGTCTGAACGCCGTAGGTGGTATGCCTAATTCTCTCTTTTCTATTTTTGCTGTACCAAGTGAGTGTTATTAATCTTATGCAAATTTGTGATTTGTTAACACATGTTCGGACATGACAGTAAAAGTTAATGATGAAAAGATAAATAAAATAAGGAAGAAATAGGAAAGGATCTATTGTATAATTGACTATATCAGACAAACAAACAATGGCAAGAACCTGCCCAGCATAGAACTTAAATTATCATACCTCATCCATAAGAAGGGCTGTAACTGGCATCCGCAATACCTGATTGACAGAAGAGAGATATTGCCAGAGGCTAAGTATCAGACGGATCATAAAAGACAATAGTTTACAGGATAGTGGACCAAGTTTTTTTTAAAATAAAAAGCGCAAGTCATTCTAGTAGAGAGGTGTCTAGCATCACATTATGAGATGATTATGCCAATCAGATTGCAAGAGAGACTTACAAATCATGGAGATAGAAGATAAAATAGCTACATGATTATCATAGAAATAATAAGCCATAGCTACAGTGTAAAATCATAGCTGGATATACTTTGAGAATGTCATCTTACATATAAGGCACCCTTAACAGCAGCAAAGCGACAGAAAGCTTGAGGCAGCTCACCATGCCCATACATGGGATAAATGAAAGCACCTTCTGCATTAGCAAACCTGTTACCATAGAAATAAGAATATTTTAAAAAACTGGAGCACAGCAAGGCATTTGTTTAAAATCCCACATGTTAGACTACTTGTATCTCTAAAACTAAACAAAAGTTAATGGATTATTCAGTAAGGTGCATACATCATAGAAGATATGTCTTTCAAAAGAGAACTGAAAAACGCTCAAGGAAGAAAAGTGACCTCCCAATGGATGAGGAATAAAGAGCTATGATCTTGATTCCATCTCTCGTTGTTAGCAATTTCTCACAAGAGTCTGTGCCATCTTGATCATAATCTGCCATGGCAATTGCATATAGCACAACCCTATAAACAAGGCGCAGAAGCCAGTCTTAGTCACATTACTAAAAATAAAGTACACTAGACCAGTTCAGAATGCTCTTACGCTCTCATCTTGGGTGGAAGCCTCTGTTTCTTGAGGAATTCGATGAATGGGAGGTCCAGGTCCTCCTCGGGTATTTTACCAGAAGTTTCAGCCTCCCCTGCCTGATCGCTAGAAGACCAGGCGGCAATGTGCGACTGGACAAGCTTGAAGAACCTGAACAGGAGGTTCTTCTCCTTAAGCTGAAGTGTGGTGTCCTTGAAGATGGCCTGCCTCGAGTCCGGCACCGGGTAGAGAGCACCATCCCAGTAGAGGAGGCTGCCCCCCCTCCACGCTCTTGAACTCCACATGGTTGCTGCCCCCTGACCTCAGAAGAAGGTCCACGGCCTCGTCGGCGCAGTACAGCACCCTGGGGCCAACCAAGTCGACTGTGAAGCGCCTGGACGTCTCGGGAACTGTCCCCGAGGTCTCGATCTCCGAGTACAAACTGCGGAGCTGGAGATCGACGGCGGTGCGCGAAGCGGCGGCGGCGGAGGAGGAGGAGGGGCAGGGAGTGGAGGAGTCGGAGGAGAGGAAGGAGGGGAGGGAAGGGAGCGGGATGGAGGAGAAGAGGGAGCCGTAGAAGGGGTTGGGGTCGACGTGGAGGACGGTCTTCCCGGCGGCCGCGCAGGCGGCGGCGAGGATGGACTCCGGGAGGCCGGTGCCGCAGATGACCACGTCGAACGAGGTGGGGTCGATAGTGGGGTAATCCTGTGGGGAGTCGTCGCTGCCGCCGCCGCCGCCAGCGGAGACGTCCACCATGTTCTCCGGCGAATCTCGGACTCAGACGGAGATCACAACCACCAGCACCTGGAGAGCGGAAAACTCACAAGATTTAGTGCGTCGAAGGGAGCAAACGCGTCCACCTGCGCATTCACGCAAACACGTTGGAGGCACACAGCTCAACACGATTCAGCTCAGACAGCGGCAGCTCACCGTGCGTGCGTGCCAACCACGCGCGCTCTTTGGCCGAAGCCGCTGCCTGCTCCCGGCGAGGCACCCTGCTGCCGGCCGCGCTTCAAGCTTAGCCCGTGGCGGCGGCGGCGCGAGAGCGAGACCGTGCAGCGGCTGTTGGTTTGGGAACAAGGAAAGATCGCCGCGAGTTCGATTTGCTACTAGTGAAGAATGCGCGCCTTGGCGCGCGCCAGTAGACGGAACGAATTTAATTACGTAGTAGAAATTGCATTCACCTTAATCATCTTAAGCGAGCGTCGAACTAATTCTCTGTTATATGTATTTCGAAGGGCTCTGGCGACGAAAATAAAGTAATAGTGAGGCAACAAATGATTACAGGAGTTTTATCTTGTACAGGAGAACAACACTGTACCCGTATATTCTTTTAGCGGGTAATTGATATACTGTCCCCATAGTGCAAGCTATGTGGATTGGAAATTGCAGTATGTAAGATAGGAAAATATTTACTGGATAGCACATACGCTGCACATCTAGCATATAGGACAATGTGAAGGCAGTTTTTTTCTAAACATATACACTGCTACTATAATATGTTGAGTGGCTGGCTGGTAGAGGTAGACTTGCTTAGGCGTCATCTTCTGCATATGCGACGGTATGCTCTGCGGTGAATAAGGCTCTTTGCACTCGTGAAGCACTGTAACGTTGGAAGGTGGATAAAAGCGTGAGAATGTGCACTAACAAAATAAAAGACGAGAAAATATTAAGTTTGTATGAGACGGATCACGTAGACACGTACCTGTTTGTGACGTTTTTTGTGCGCTTGTTGCTCACAGAAGGAGAATTGTTGTTGCGGGGTTTAGGCATCTGGTTCTGATTAAACGATATAAATGAGTATTTTATCAGCGTTAAAGAGCAAGAATGGAAAAATAATAGGTAGTAGAAGAATAGTGTTACCATCTTGTGCAGAATGATTGTCTGATTTGTTGGGGTGTCAGTGCGGATGGATGCACGTGCTTGATAGCCCGTTGAGGACGTTTGCAGTGCTTTTTCTAATCTAGCTATACGCATCTCAAAAGCCGACACCCAGGACGTCGCCTGTAGCAGCTAACGTTTGCAAGTCCTAAGAGCAAGTAGGTTTGCATCATCAACATAAGTGATACCTGTGTTCTGCAGGTACGTTAATGCAGCTTGGCTTGCCGATTTGATCGCCTCGTTGGTCGTCGCGGTGTAGTCTCCATAGAATAGTCTTGTTCGAAGCACAGGTTCATCTGCATGTGGCGGTACATCGATGGCAACAGAAGCAATAGTTCCGCTATCACCCATCGTATATGTATCAGTCGTGTGTATACGAAGGCCTAATTGCTCTAGCGCCTGTTCAAGGACATATACCTTTAAGGCTTTAACCACTAATGGATTTGGTGAGTAACTTGGTACTGCAGATGGAAATTTCTCAGGAGCAAATAATTCAGTAACCTAATACACAACATACGGGAATATTTTATATGTAACTACAGAAGATTCCCTAGAGATGAATGTATATTCATATTTAGAATTGCTGGATCAGCTGAACCTCACAAAACCAAACTATAAATAATAATACGAACAGAGCATCTCAAGCAGAGGCACAACCATGACAATATAGAAGGAAAAACCATCTCTTTGAAAGGATAAAGATTCAGTACCCTAGGTGTACATTCAGAATACTCATGTGAGCCAGTAGCATAATTAGGAGGGAGGTAAATTCCATACGGATTCAAGGCACAGATATTGGCTAGTATAGTAGATGACAGTATCGCAGAGATTCTGTTATCGTAGTACAACTGCTGCATTTCTCAAGGCCAGATACCTTTGGACATATTCATCAGGAAGCATTCTGATTTGCTTGAACACCTCTGGATCTGCGTAACACAGCTTTGTCCTCGGATCGACATATGGTGCCTGCAAGGTTTTTTAAGTAAAAGAAAAACATAAGAGGGAATAATAATTCCATAATAGAAGCAGAAGATGCATCAAAGCGTTGCCACCAAAGTGTTGCCAGAAAATGCATCAGCTGGCGCTGCTGAAAGTCATAAGCCACACAACAAAATCAACTTACTTGAAATGGTTGATGAGATACATGTAATTCTCAAAAAATGTAGCAACACAGATGTTTGTGACATTTTTTGTTTTCTTTCATTTTATGTTCTTTTTTCTATTTCTCGTCCATGCCTTACGTCATCTGGATTACAATGCTTGAGCAAAGTGCAGGCTGGGACAGAAGGCTAGTGCAGGGCCCTGCATCATTTGGGCCACTTGCCCTGTATCCGAGGCTTGAGTATGACCCAAAAACATTTTCAGACCATTAGAGTAAGTTCATTTATTAGGAGCAGCTGGGTTTGGGTAAAAAATGTGAACTATTGACACAGATCTCGTTCATGCATTATTAACAGCATAGAGCTGCAGATTTGCAGTGAAGTTTGTGACCCTTTGTATTATGGGGCAGTACCAAGTTGAAATTAAAGACCACAAGAGAGATAAAACAATTGTGAAATTAACCAAACAGCACTCCGTAACTAAAAAGGATGTTTGAATTTAATTCACTTAACTATTCTAAAACATCAGATTATAACATACATTTTGCGAGGTAGATTACAATATATTTGTTATATATAATAGCATGTTTCGTTCACAGAGGTTGCTCATTCATATAACCAGAATACATGCACAACCAAAACAAAAATAGAAAAGTTAGTTATAAACTAAAGATGAACTATATAGTACTGAATAGAGGAATCTGTTAGAACATCACAGACTTTAGTTACCTATGTGACAACAGGGCGATACCAAAAACAGCAAAAATTAAGTTAATAGCGAAATCTTGTCTCGGTTTTCAAAAAATGGGCCATAATTCTAGCAATCATGCAATCGGTGCTTTGATTCCAAAGGAATTCTACTAAATTTCTACAATACCACAAGTGAGTTATAAAGTATTCGTATCAACTGTACAATCCTTCAATTACAGGTTCACAGTAATGATGACCTCGTTTGTGTTTTCCCTTAAAAAAATGCTATAACAGAATTCTGTTAGACCTGCCGCATGAATGAATATCATACACAAATTTGAAGTGATTAGCACAAAATAAAATTTGAGAAACACTGCAAAAATACAAGCTCTGTTCATTTAATAATTCTGAAAGAAATGGGTAAACTGGCGAGAAGTGGGTAGTTATCCTGCTAATAACTATGCTGAGTTTTAGCTTCCAATGGATCATCTATACTACCAGCCATTTTCACATTGTTTGCTAGTATTCTATTTTATAGTATTTCAAATTCACCAGGTACGATAAAGATTCAGAAAATCCCAATGAAATAGGCTACTGTTTATTTGGTTCCAGCCTGCACAAAGACTTGATCAGGAGTATAAATGATAGGTTGCACATTGAAACTTATCATCAACTATCCATCTGCCTTGCTATCAAAGAAGCGTACGTTCTTGGTTTATTCAAAGAAAATAACAGTGTGAAGAACCCCAAACTGAAAGTTTCTGGGGAGCAGAAATCAGATCTAAAAACAGACACAAACATCACTTTTGTTGATTCCTACCTCTACTATTTTGTCTTAGCTCTGGCTTCTCATAAGCTACTTACTACCTTTCTTGTAAGCCAGCTATCGGGCTATTAGCACAGCTAACTAAAAGTACAAGCTTATAATTCATACTGGAGTGAACTTACCTCAAAACCTGTTATGTCACAGTATCTCTTTGGTGGATAAATGGATGGCGGTGACTGAATATTCAAATCTGCATAAAACACCATATTGTAAACATTGTATTTGCCACAATTTGCTCCAAAAACTACATATACAGCATAAATGAGATACCATGTACAAAATGGGACAAACTATTAACTTAATTTCACCGATGCAAAGTTCAGATAAGAGCTATCTAATCTTCTTATCATTGAGTGCTAATATTTCAGAAGGCAAGAATGCTAAAACAAAAACAAGAAACTACACGGCGTCGAAGTGTCGCAGCTCACCGCGCTGTGCCGGCACCGCGTCTCGACGTAGTGCGATGGCCTGACTGAGCTCCTCAACACATCCCCGAGTCTCGGGAGCGAGCCGACCCTCTTGTGCACGGTGGGGTCGTCGGCCGACGCGCGCCAGACGCGCACCTTGCCGTCCTGGTGCCCCGTGTATATCCTCCTGTCCCCGGCGACGACGATGGCCTTGATTAGCCCGCTCCCGGAGCGGAACCCGGCGAACTCGCGCTGGTCCTTCCACACCTGCACGTCTTTGGAGTCCATCCCGGTGTAGAGCAGGTCCCCCGCCGCCGCGAGAGAGTACACGTGCCCGTCTTCCTCGAGGAGCGACCCCACGAGCCCGGTCTCGGCCATCCCCGCTGCCTCGGCGCCGAGGCCCGGGACTCCTCCCCGAGCGTGCTTCCCCGGCGGCGGAGGCGGTGGCGGCTGGCCTGGCCGCGGTAGGCGAGGGAGCGGAGGCCGGCGGCACGACGGAGGTGCCAGATCCGCCATGAGAGGGCACCACCACAAAGCGAGCCGCCGCCACGGGGAGCAGAGAGGTTGGGGACGACGCGAGCCCGCTGACGCCAACAAGGCGAAGCCCGGAGCGACGAGCCTCCGCCCTCCTCGCGCCTCCAGGTCCGTAGCCTCGAGCAGCTCGGGCCGTCGCCTCCGCCCCCCAGCCTGGATCCGGGAGAGAGAGAGGAGGCGAGGAGGAGGCGGCCCGCTCTTTCCTGCACCTGGCGGAGGCGGTGCCGGCTGGCCCGGCCGCGGGAGGCGAGGGAGCGGAGACGGCGGGGGAAACCCTAGGCGCGGAGCGCGTCCGAGCTGGGGAGGAGGACGGAGCCGGATCGGGAGGACAAAGGACGGGAGGGGAACGGGCTGCGGGGGCCCGAAACGGGCCGCGGCGGGCCCCGAACCGAGTTTTTCAGGGTCGCGATGAGGCTCCGCAGGGCCACCGCGGGAGCGGCCGATCCACCGTCCATCCCCCAGGCCATCGGACGGCCGGAAGGAATCGGGGCGACGTGGACAGGCGGAGCGCGCAGGCCGTCCGCCCGGCTTTAGAAGTAGGAAATTCCTCGGCCGTCGTAGCAAGTTAGAAGCCCACGCACGCCTTGGAGTTGACGCTGGCTGATCTCGAACGTCCGTTCTCACTGGATGGATGGACGGGCTGGATTGATTTTCGCAAATCCATGCTACCGTGCTCTCACCTTCGAAAAATGGTGTAAATAATTATTTAAAAAACGAAAGGTAGATCATGCCATAGTTATTCCTCCATCTGAAATGTAACACGTACTTTGATAGGTTAAAACAAAATTTTGACCAATAATTTCTCTACTAATAGACGATTTATGTCATATAAAATCATAATTATAAGTAAGTACATTTGAATACAACTCTAATAATACCAATTTTATGTCATAAATCACATAGTAATTGAGTAATTGTTGGTCAAAGTCTTGTCTTAACCAATCAAAATACACCTTACATTCCTGGACGGAGAGAGTATCATACAAAAAATTAACTGAAAACCCCACATATCTTGAGAAAGAGAGAAAAACAAATCCTAATGTCAATAATAAATCCATCCTTTTTCTTCCTCTTTTTATGTATTTTGCTAAGATTTTGTCTTCCATTTCTGGATGAGTATATCGAATTGGATTATATTTTTTGTGAAATGACACATTGATTTTGTAGCAGTGTTCTTAAACTTGTTCGAAATTTTTTAGAGATAGATGTTAAAACACCATTGTCCAATTGTCAAAATGATATTGCAAAGAGGGTTGTCAAAGTACCATTTCAAAGAGGTGATTGCTATCCTTAGTTTTCCAAAAAAAATTATATCTAAACTACCCTCAAGGTGGAATAGTGTCGAGACGAGGTCAAAAACATACTTCCAAGGTTTTCAAAAAATCATAGATATACATTACAGGGTGAAGTGTGAAATTAAAAATTTGGAAGAAGAAAAAGAGACTTAAATACATTTCAAATTACAAGATTTCATGTCGATATATCCAACATTCAACCAATTGTGCTCCATCTCCCATCTCTCCTCGTAATCCAATTAAAAGTTGACAAGCCCCCAACCTTCAAATCATCCCACTATAGCTTTTAGTTCATCACATATGAACTTTCAACTAATTGAATGGCAGCTTTTCTTTTTACCAAATATCACATATTCGAACTCAAAAAAAATCTAGAAAAAACCCACCAAAAACTGAGAGAAAACCGTCCAAAAATATTCGGCGCCTACCTTCTGTGGTGATGGCAGTAGCGAGGTGGTAGGGTGGTGCTGTGGTGGGGGAAAGAAGCATGGTGATATACTGTAGATGAAGGGCAAGCCACCACGGCTGTTGGGTGGGAGGAGTTGGAGCACAATGTCCTCAGGAAACAGTGAGAAGAATGAGGGGGGAAGCATATGTCACTTGTTTCATTTTTTTTTAACATACGCAAAGCATACACATTTCTATTAGCCATTAATTGAACTTTAAGCCTTAAAAGCTTTCTAGTTAGCCACACCACTGTAGTCGTCGCCTTCGTGCCACCACCAAACTTGCCAGGGGAGGGGTAAGAATAGTGAACTCAACTTGTTGGAATCTTGCGTGAGTCCTAGGATCCAAAGTCTGTTGATTGCCACGGCTTGAACTCACGCGTGAGGTGAGATCAAAAAGGCGACTGTACAACATCGGCTTGGGCAACGCCTCAACCGTGTAAGGAAGCAACCCCTGATGATTGAAAAGAGCCTAGACTGCAGACCTACACGTGAGATCCACTGCCGCAAATCCACGAGCATCAGACTTCACAAACTCCTCAAAGACGCGGACACGAAACCCTAGACCAACTAGGACTGAAACTACACATCTATACGAGGATCTACAGTCCCCCTCTCCTGAAGCTGGATTGACCGCCGGAGACGAGCCGATGATAATTTCTTAGAGGAGGGTGGTAGGATGACTCCGTCGCGAAGCTTTTATGCTGTGCTTGGTTTGGAGCCAACTTTTACCTTACCAAAATTGGGGTAAGTCGATATTAGGACTTGCCAAAGTTGGACATGCCATAATTTGGCAAGACTATTGTTTGGTTTGCTACCAGTAAGATCTGATTTTTGCCAATTTATATGGGCATGACCAAATTTTGATAGCAAATCAATCAAAGGCCAATTTTCATTGGTATTCTAATGTTGGCTTGCCAAAAGTTGGCTCAAATAAGTAGGCCCTTATCACCATGGGGCTGTGTCTCAGACGTGCGGTGGAAGTGATTGAGCATAGCTAATCACCAATTGTGTTTACGGGATACCTAAGCAGTCATGATATTTCTGTGTCATGACGGTACATAGACCTGATATTCTCGATCAATATGTTGACACAATCTTCATGCAAATTTTTAGTCCCACACGGCAAATTTTCATCGTCAGAAATGCACATATAAGAAGACGTCCCTGCAACTTGCCAGGTCCGATGGTGCGGGCCTTTAACCCCACGCTTCGGGGAGGGGCAGGAGGTTGGCAGTTCGTGATAATCTTTCATGGGTTGAGATTACGTTCAACTGGATTGTCAAGTTGCGAATAGCTCTGTGGCTGTATTCAATCAGCTATTGAAGGACCTACGGCAAGTGAATGCAGCCCGTCATGCTATGGGATGCATGCGAGCAGCATGTTGGCCCGGCCAGTTTCCCAAATTGAAAGGATACTCTTTTTCTCTGTCCCAAAAAACTGCAGATTGACACTTCATCCAACAAATGGACATCTAAGATTTTGTAGATTTTTTCAAAACTTGGAAACGTGTCTTTTGAATTTCTTAGTAAAACACCCAATTTTCTTGTAAGGGCCTATGGTCACTACTCTTGTCAGGATGGTAAAAACAAATATTACACATATTTACAATGGTACTTTGAAAATTATCCTCTTTTGCAATGGTATCTAACAAATTGGGCAACTCTCATTTGATTGATTTTGAGATGTTGGCAATATATTCATCAAGGGGGGACTGTGAGTCATGTGATGACTTTGACACTATTTGCGATGAATATTTTATCATATGATGTTGGAATTGGATTTAAGGTTGCATGAATTCAGTGTTTCACTATGTTGACCGTGTGTTTATTTGGTGAATTCGAGTTTGGTCAATTTATCTCATAAAAAATTGATGGAATATGTTACTTCGACTAATTTGGATCATGTGGAAAACTTATGCTCGCGAGGTTTGCTTGGTCTATGGTGTGTAGGTGCGAGGTGGGTGTGGTGATAGTTCGATCATGTGGGACCAGCATGAAGCTTGGAGGATGGAGATGCGGTCAAGAAAGCGACGACGACATCGTGCGGCTTAAAAGCATGTACATGGAGGACAAGGAAGTGGTTGGAGCAAAGTCGTGAAAACCAAGTTGAGTCTCGGGGTTGTTTTGGGAAAAGCGTCAAATCCACCAAGAAGCTTTTAAAGAAACCGCAGCGGAGGCCCGAGGAAGCGGTTTAAGGATTGGTTAGGGTGGAAGGGAAATCGAAAAGTGGCTAGGCTAGTTAGACGCATTAAGATGCATGCTAGTCAGTTTAGGCCCATAGGGCATGGGGCCCAGAGTTGAAGAGGGATTTGTCCCTCTCCACTATAAATAGAGGATGATGGGTGCTTATTCCTCTAAGCCTTTTGAGAAAACATTTTTGTACTAGCTACACTAGAGAGTGTTTTGGCCTAAGATGAGAGGCTTTTAAACACCAAGAAAATCAATACAAAAGTAGTTCCAAGAAAATCCTATGTGTTCTTGTGATTTTCCCTTCCTCTCTCTTTGGAGTTTCGTTTCTCCGCCTTTTTTCATGAATTGATCCTTGATATGGCAAGTAATTGATGGAGAGATCATCTCTATACTGATCACATTCAAGCATACCCAAGGTTTCATCTCTTCTCTTCTCTATTTTGGGTTTTCTTGGAGAAAAGGCAAATTCTTTGGATTTTGAAATTAACCTTTGTAGAATTCGTGATCCAATGATTTGACAGATGGATTATGTTGATATGTTGCGTGAGAGGTCACCATATGTTTTTATGTTTAAAGGCTGGTAAGAAAAAATGATATCACTTTCGCTGCCTACCACCCTATGATGATTCAATCTGAGGATCCCTCTCACATTTTTGCCCAGCTTTCATCATGTGTATGTGTAAACTATGCTGTTATTAGATGAAGTTGTACCTCCTTCAATTGGGCATGGGTAGTTCTAAGCTCCCTAGACCCTTGGTCTAGATTTCTTGGACCTACTGGGATCTTCTTCCCTTTAGCCTTAATTAACTTTTTCCACTTGGCTTATGTTCCTGATGGTCTTGCTCCTGAGTTAGATCTTGTTGTTCCTCTTCCTGCCCTCCTTCTCCTTGCTGCCCCCTAGTGATCTCTTGTTCTCTGCTGCCCTAAATGGTTACCATGGCTCCCTTGTGGCTGGTATTGTGAGAATGGTGAAATAGTGTTGATGGCTGCTATTACTACTATGCTATGAGATTTCTCGTGCTAAGCTCTCCTATCTTGGTCTACAACCCTTTTTATAGCCTCTCTGGTGGCAAGGACCTGCTGTCTAGGTCGGTTGGCTGCTAATATTTTCATTAGCATTTGCTACTGTATATGCACAGTAGCTTCCTGCTGGTTCAGTTGCCTTTGAGTTAAGCTTTGACATGGTCAAATTTTTTTGGCCTCCTGGATATATGAGGATGATGCATTATCTCTTACCTTTTTGGATCTTTTAAAAAACCCTTTTCCAAAACAAAGAAAAATCATTAGAGACAAAGTAGTGTAGGTAATAAAAGTATTTTATTATCCTACCTCTCTTTCTCTCTCTCTCTCTCCCCCCTCTCTCTCTCTCTCTATATATATATATATTATTGTCTGATAAGTATCTTAACCATGTGGCTCTTGCTCATTTTCAAAAACAAAAAATATTCTAAAAATAAAAATTACTTAAGTTTACCTTCTTTTGTCCTCCCAACTAACCTTGCGGGTTTAGACGAAAATGTGCCCGTAGAATTGCTTTTATTTCAAAAACCCATTTTCAAAACCCATTGCTTCCTACAGCAATTTGTGTGCTCGAGTGCATATACTCGATGACCTCAGTTACCGCAAATATTTTCGAAGATCACCTCCCCACACTCGGCGTTCTCCTACAAATTGAGACCTGAAGATTAGATCTAGATGTTTGTATAGGTAGTAAAGCACTCATGTAATTTTTCTTTCTTCTTCTCTTATTTTCTTTATTATTCTTTGTCAGGACCCAAAATCCATAACAGAGAGCTTTATGAGGAACCACCTGTGGCGTCCCCGGTTTTAAGGCCGGACACGTTTGTGATTACCGTATTGGTCCCTGGATCAGTAGCCAGTACGCACAAATACTTGATAGCATTCACATATAATACCGAATACTTATTACACGGTTAGACCTTTACGGTCGAGGTTCATTACCTGGCCTATTGGCCGAATAAAACAGCAGCGGAAAATCATAACGAAGTGGATAGCCCATCGGCTTGCCGAACCAACAGGCAGCTGACTGGGGAAAACGTCCTAACCCTCGGCGTTGTTGTCGCCTTCTTCGAAACTGAAGCCTTCTTCCTCCTCTGGCCAATTCAACAAGCCAGGTGAGTACATTGAATGTACTCGCAAGCAATTCCCATTGGGGAATTATATGGCTATAATTCATGCAGGAATATTTCAAGGGATAGCTCTAACCTAAGTTACAATTTGTGCGGAAATGTAAGTTCTTATTTTAAATACACATAAATAGATTGTAAAAGCATTTTGAAATCTATAGCACTTTAAGAAATCATCTCATCACATCTCATCACATCTCATCTCATGTGGTAAACACCGCTAAACATCTCTCGACCTATTACCTGATAGCTCCACTTACCGTCCATGGCTCCATCCATCCAAACGGTAGCTTCACCTACCAGATAACTAGGTTTTCCAACACCTGACCGTATTCCGGTCCTTCCCGGCAATACGGCGGACTCCTTCGGCAATTTCCTTGCCACCGACACATGGCCTAAATTGCCCATTCTGTGGACACATCATGCCCACGTCCTTAATCCCTTTGCCCAACGTTGGCAAACAAAACTTAGTCTAGCCGGGGTGTGGCTGTGCCAGTTCATGTCCATAACCGAGGACGCGGCTATTCGAATAGATTTTTAACACTCTGCAGAGGTTGTACGGCTTTACCCACAAGATGTAGTTCCCCCTGGGCATGCTACGCGTCGCATGTGTCCAGGGTTTGTACAACGAGACATTTCGCCTGCTTTCATACTAGAGTCGGACCCGCTAGATGTTTTACCCAATCTTCGCATTTTGCATCGCAAACCTAAAGTTGGGACTATTCTCATCTTTGTGTCAAATCCTCACACCCGCCCTGGCCTCACCATCTAGGAATCTTGTCGCAGATAGCGTCATGAGAATTCTCTAGGGGCCCATCGTCCTACCTAGCACATACTTCTTACTTCCCACGGGTCCGAACCCTAATATTAGGCGGGTTACCGGGTCAAGACCTTCCCATAAAGGACATGTGGACGTACGGTTGGGGAACTGGTTTAGCGGCACGGTGGCTCGGTCCTTAACTGATTCGAGTAGGACTCCAGGTCATCATCGATCACCGAATAGCTTCCAGCTACTTCGTCTCCCTTAGAACCACCTTACTTCCTACCCGAATCCAAATCATCTCCATCTCCATTTTGGGTTTTGGCAACATTTCATTTAAAGTCACCGCGGATAACATATGCTATCCACGGGTTTGATTTTCCCATCCCCGGTTTGAAAACAAAAGTTTAATTTTAACTATAGCAGGGCTAAGCATTGGCTACTGCCTATAACCTTGGTATGTCGTCGGTTGGGAACCAACTGACGGATCTCTAGGGTTACAAGGAATCAGATGTTCGATCCTAGTCTGAATGCATCTATCGGAATTATCCAATTCTACATAAAATATTGTTTACAATATAGCATGCAGGTTTCGAAATTAAAATAAATATACTTCACAGTTATGGGATTCAAAATGGTCAAGGCGGGAGATTGCTTGCCTGGCAGTTCCTGTTCGGGTTCTTGACGCGGGGTGATCCCGGATCGTCCTGACGCACGTACCTCACTCTGCTAACTACGCGTCGGAAGAAAACATCGAATAAGAAGCAATCCAAACACTTCAAGAGAATCAAACAACGTGCAAGACGAAGGAAACGGTGAATACACGGTGAACAGAAGGGGGTGCTTGTCCTAGAATGGTCGAGCTAGGGTTCAGGGTTTCGGACAGCGATTTAGCAGAGGATGCATATACTCGGAGTTAAGTTCGAGATTCGAACCTACGGTTTCATGACTTAGGTTTCTGAGGCCAGAGGGAGATTTTGGCGACATGTATATGCGAAATTGTCACATAAAATGACGATGTATCTAAATGGGAAAGACGTTCTCGTTAAAATTTAAACTAACGACTTTGGTTCAAACGAGTCTAGGGGTTACTGAGGTCGTAATGGCACTGGTTAAAAGGGAACTTAGCTTAGGGCCGATCATGGAAGGTATGCGTATATTTATATAAATCGTATGCTGATTTAGCTATGCAAATATTCAACCGTAAATCTAATCTCTAGTATTTTTGTGCAGGCTTTTTAAATCCTAAACAGGCATTCGAATTAACTATGTGAACTAGCTTTGGGGTTTCAGGATTAGGTTGAAGAAGGAATCGGCCATTAGGGTTTTGACTGGCCGGATCAGCGTTACGAATTAATACCGAGCATTAACCAAACTACCCTATTTCTAATCTTTACTAACACGTGCAAAAATGCTAAATCCTAATAATGCATTAGCTTCAACCGAAGGAATTAACCTATAATTTCAGGGTTAAAAGAAAATGGAGAGATGACCGTCGGCCACTAGGGCTGTTCCAAAGCTTATGCATGCGAATAAGCTACATACGCGGAATTTACTGTTTAAAGGGTTACCCTAATTCTAACTTCTACTAACCGCATGCCAAACTTCTACATTTTAAAACCTTCATCTAAACGAATCGGGGACGGTCACGGGTACCCTAAAGCTACTGGACGGTTAGGAATTTATTCTTGGGCTGATCGTGGGTGCATATATATATATTGCATGCGGGGTCTAACATCGAAATAATTAATCCTAGGTTTGACGTGCAAGGATTTCGGTCATTAGGGCGTTAACTTGTCGGATTAGCTAGCACTTAAGGACTACTGCACTGCGATAAAGGAGCTAATTAACCGGCCAACATGTGCCTTAATTAACCTAAAACGGCAGCATGCACTAAAGCGCAACTGCTCGGAGCCTGGCTCGGACAGAACTAAAGATTACGGATTAAACAAAGCACTAACCTAACTACCCGGCTGGATTAGGGCTAGCTGCTAATACTAATTAGAGCAGTGATTTAATTGCGCGGAATAGAAAGGAGAAAAAGGAAAACAAAAACAAAAGCGAAACGGTGGTGCAGTGCACTGGACACTAGCTAATCGGCTAAGAGAATGAGCTACAACAGCGCATTAACTAAACTACCTGGCCGGCTGCTAAGTGACTCGATTAAGTTAAAGCGGCAGCACTAATGTGCAATTTGGAAATTATATAGTGCATTAAAGGGCTACGGGTGATTAGAGACCGGTCTCTAATCACTGCTCTAATTAGTATTAGCAGAGTGAGGTACGTGCGTCAGGACGATCCGGGATCACCCCGCGTCAAGAACCCGAACAGGAACTGCCAGGCAAGCAATCTCCCGCCTTGACCATTTTGAATCCCATAACTGTGAAGTATATTTATTTTAATTTCGAAACCTGCATGCTATATTGTAAACAATATTTTATGTAGAATTGGATAATTCCGATAGATGCATTCAGACTAGGATCGAACATCTGATTCCTTGTAACCCTAGAGATCCGTCAGTTGGTTCCCAACCGACGACATACCAAGGTTATAGGCAGTAGCCAATGCTTAGCCCTGCTATAGTTAAAATTAAACTTTTGTTTTCAAACCGGGGATGGGAAAATCAAACCCGTGGATAGCATATGTTATCCGCGGTGACTTTAAATGAAATGTTGCCAAAACCCAAAATGGAGATGGAGATGATTTGGATTCGGGTAGGAAGTAAGGTGGTTCTAAGGGAGACGAAGTAGCTGGAAGCTATTCGGTGATCGATGATGACCTGGAGTCCTACTCGAATCAGTTAAGGACCGAGCCACCGTGCCGCTAAACCAGTTCCCCAACCGTACGTCCACATGTCCTTTATGGGAAGGTCTTGACCCGGTAACCCGCCTAATATTAGGGTTCGGACCCGTGGGAAGTAAGAAGTATGTGCTAGGTAGGACGATGGGCCCCTAGAGAATTCTCATGACGCTATCTGCGACAAGATTCCTAGATGGTGAGGCCAGGGCGGGTGTGAGGATTTGACACAAAGATGAGAATAGTCCCAACTTTAGGTTTGCGATGCAAAATGCGAAGATTGGGTAAAACATCTAGCGGGTCCGACTCTAGTATGAAAGCAGGCGAAATGTCTCGTTGTACAAACCCTGGACACATGCGACGCGTAGCATGCCCAGGGGGAACTACATCTTGTGGGTAAAGCCGTACAACCTCTGCAGAGTGTTAAAAATCTATTCGAATAGCCGCGTCCTCGGTTATGGACATGAACTGGCACAGCCACACCCCGGCTAGACTAAGTTTTGTTTGCCAACGTTGGGCAAAGGGATTAAGGACGTGGGCATGATGTGTCCACAGAATGGGCAATTTAGGCCATGTGTCGGTGGCAAGGAAATTGCCGAAGGAGTCCGCCGTATTGCCGGGAAGGACCGGAATACGGTCAGGTGTTGGAAAACCTAGTTATCTGGTAGGTGAAGCTACCGTTTGGATGGATGGAGCCATGGACGGTAAGTGGAGCTATCAGGTAATAGGTCGAGAGATGTTTAGCGGTGTTTACCACATGAGATGAGATGTGATGAGATGTGATGAGATGATTTCTTAAAGTGCTATAGATTTCAAAATGCTTTTACAATCTATTTATGTGTATTTAAAATAAGAACTTACATTTCCGCACAAATTGTAACTTAGGTTAGAGCTATCCCTTGAAATATTCCTGCATGAATTATAGCCATATAATTCCCCAATGGGAATTGCTTGCGAGTACATTCAATGTACTCACCTGGCTTGTTGAATTGGCCAGAGGAGGAAGAAGGCTTCAGTTTCGAAGAAGGCGACAACAACGCCGAGGGTTAGGACGTTTTCCCCAGTCAGCTGCCTGTTGGTTCGGCAAGCCGATGGGCTATCCACTTCGTTATGATTTTCCGCTGCTGTTTTATTCGGCCAATAGGCCAGGTAATGAACCTCGACCGTAAAGGTCTAACCGTGTAATAAGTATTCGGTATTATATGTGAATGCTATCAAGTATTTGTGCGTACTGGCTACTGATCCAGGGACCAATACGGTAATCACAAACGTGTCCGGCCTTAAAACCGGGGACGCCACACCACCCGCTAAGTCGAAACGTCAACCCCGACCTCAACCCTTGGGTATCAATTCCAAGAGGAGTGGAGTGATATAGCTTCGAATAGCCCGAGACGTCAACCCCGAACTCACTCCGGCATCCAAAGGCACGGATTGAGTAGGGTGATATAGTCTCCTCACTCTTTTCCTACTGAGCCGGAACGTCAATCTCAAACTCTTCCTGGCAAATTAATGCCCGGCTGGAGTAGGATGATATAGTTTCCAATCTCTCAGTGGAAGAGTCACTTCACAGGGGTGATTTAACCTAACAACTCTATGATATAGACTCTGAAACCCTATCCACATCATGTGCTTCAATAACATACACACAAGACACATAAGGCAGGTGAGAACAACCAGATACCACAGCAGTAACCCTATGACAGAAACTGCAATATTATAAGTTCTTGAAACTTAACAACATATTCACACATAGGATCCGAAGATCTAAATCCAACTACACAGCGGAAGAGTAATTAAGGCTACGAAGCCAAAAGGTCGAGCCAAAAGTGGCAGCAAAACAAACGAGCTGCCAAACCCTGGGCAGGATCACTGCCTGGGATTTCCGGTGACTAGTCGTCGTTGGCGTCGATCTCTAAGTAGAAACCATCCTCGGAGGGCATGATTTCCTCTGCAAGAAAAATATCAACGATAGCAGGGTGAGTACAAAAATTGTACTCCGCAAGACTTACAAAGGGAAATTAGTAATAGATGCAACAGGTATCAAGAATATGGTAACAGTGGACTATTTTGCCGAAAGCCGATTTTACCTTTGTCAATATTTTGTAAGTAGATAAAAATCGACTACTAGAATACTTTTTAAAGGGGACGAGTCAAACACTTCACGATCATTCCCTACTGCAGATCACCACACCTTAGATTCCCCGACTCTTCCTCAACCACCCTGGGAGGAAGTAGTCGCTAACACCACAGCCTTAGAGTTGGCAAGTTTTAGAGTTTGTTGTAGTTGTCTAATTCGATGCAAAATCTTACCAAGCTGTCCATAACCGCGGACACGGCTGTTCAAACAGTTCTAACCCTGCAGAGGTGTACATCTTTACCTACACGTATCGATTGTCTCTTAGTGCTAGGCCAATCACACACTTCACGAGGTGTGCTAGCAGAGGGTGATCGAACACGACCGTTACAATGATTTCGACCTAGGTATGAGCCACCCTTACGGGCCAGTCCATGTACATCAGTCCGGCCGCAACTGCGACACGGTCCCATAAGTTATGAATCGAGGTACATCCCCGGTCTCCCAGACTGTGTGTCCACCCCACCTTTATATTGAGATACCACACCACATCCCCTTTTTCACGCACCTAGCAAATGAAAATGGCAAACTAATGCAGCTCATACACTAAGTCTAGGCAAATTATTTAGTCGTGGGTGGCCCCATAATCCACCCGTGTAGAAGTATGCAAATCTCGGTTCGAAGGGACACCGGTAACCGGTCCTTGTGGGAAGATGAGACAACCCACCATACTCCCAGCCATGGCCTCTTGTCTAAGCCCAATTATGATTAAGCAAATTCATTAGTTAACCCCTGGTGAACACCCACCTACCACGTAACCCATCCCATGGTGTTGATTCGTCTGCCATCCAAGAAATTATGACTTTTACATGTCTAAGCATGTCTAAGCAGATACAACATAGTAAGCAAGGTCAAAACACACACTACACTACTCTAGATAGGTTGGGGTGGTGGTGGAGTTGATTGAGCGACAAAGTAAGTTCCATGCAAAGGAATAGGGCTAATACTTAGCGAAAAGTAGAATTTGAACGCATGCGATAACGAATTTAAAAACAACTAATACTTTGCAGATAGTAAGTGTTGGCAATATGTTCAAAGGGGTTGCTTGCCTTGTTGCTCTGCAACTACACTCGGCTCGTGATCGAGATTATCGTCCTGCGGATCTTCCGGCTCTATCGGGGAAAAATGGAAACACCGGAAAAGAAAGGGCATAACCGTAAATATCAAAATACTGAACATCGGCATGAGATGAAATGCATGCCATGGTGTAGAGGATGCAAAATAAAGACTAATGCAAGTGAAATCGATAATCGGAGTCCGGACGCTCAAGATATCGCGATCCGAAATTCTCCGGCTAATCGGAGCCTAATTTGAGTTTTTAGGCAATTATATTTTTCCTAGCATGCAAACATGGATGAAAATGACATATTTGAATAGCTTTCATTTTTTTTTGAATATTTTGATATATTATTTGCATTTTTCTGATTAAAAACAAATTTCCTATGAATTTTCTAAGATTTAATCAATTTTTAACTCCTTTTTGTAATTTTTCTCAGTAAATAAAATTAAATTTATTAAAAAGTTACTTTTATTACATAATTCCATTCTAGCCACAGTCAATGACATGTGGGCCCTACTGGTCAGCTTGGTCAAAGTTTGACCGAGCCTATGACAGGTGGGGCCCACTGTCATAGTTTTTCTTTCCTTTTATCCTTTTCTTTTATTTCTGTCATATGGGGCCCATCTGTCATAGAGACACCACTAATGAGCTCATTTATTCCACTGTTTAGCTATTAAATATACTCATTAATGTGTCAGACCGTACTTATTAGCATTAAACCTACTTAGTAATAAATTTCCTAATCATTAGGAATAATGGTGTCCTAACGACGCCATTAGGGCGATTAACTCCCGCATTTAGGCGGTCGAGGCCGGCTACTCGGCTCGGGTTGCCGCTGCCGGTGGCCGAGCGGGGAGGCGATGGCTTACCGGCGAGGCGACGCGGCGGAACAGCGAGGCGAAGCGGACGGCGGTGCGGGGAAGCGGCGTGGCACCGGAGGGTGAAGGGGCGGAGCTAGGCGGCGGAGCGGCATCGGAGGCGGGGAGCTCGGGCGGCGGAGAACCGAAGCGGGGCGGCACCGGGGTGGATGGCACGGCGGTGAGGGTGGAGGGAGAAGGAAGTGGGCTCGGCGAGGTTGGAGGCGGCGGGAGCCGGGGCGAGGGCGAACGGCAGCGGCGGAGCCGGGGCACTCGGGTCGACAGTGGAGCAGCAGAAGCGGCGAGGAGAGCAACAGAGGGAGTGGGACGCAGAAAAAGAAATGGGAGAGGGAGCTCTCGGGCCGGGGAAAGGAGATAAGGAGGGGGGGTTGCACGACACTCAGGCCGAAGGAGGAGGTGGCGGGCGGGTACTTGGGCGCTTGCCACCGAGGCAGAGCGGCGAGCAGGAGGTGGCGGCGGAAGAGAGAGAGAGAGCGGCGGGGATGTGAGGTGTCAGCGGGGTGGGCCAAGCGGGCCGGAAGAAGAGGGCCCAGACGGGGAGAAGTTGGGCCAGGATGTTGGCCCATCCGGGGGGAAAAAGGAGATTAGAAATAGGTTTTAGTTTTAGGTTTTTGCTTTTGGTTTTCTTTTCCTTTCTAATTTCAAATTCCTTTGTTGCCTTCAACACTACTCACTTAAATCATTTGAAGTATGCCCAATGCAACCAGTTAAAGATTAGTTTGGGATTATAATTTAAAATTCCCTTTAAATCTTGATATGAAATTTGGGAAATTTCTTTCATTTCTCAAGGTTTGCCTAGGCATTTTAACAATTCAAAATCCTTCTTATTTTGACTTGATGCACATGCCATGATGCACAATTACAAGGTACTAACTTTCAGGATGTTACATTCTTGTACTCAGACTATTGTAATTGTAACAATTTTAATCCTTTTATTATTTCTTCTTATGTACCTTATACTCAAATATTGTACACTACTTATGATTATACTTCATTTAATTAAATTTAAAGTCGAATGTGTATATGAAATGACTACAATGACATGTATGAGATGAATGCACAAACAATTCTCTCCCGTCTAGTACTAGTCAGCAACGCGGCTCGACAAAAAACAACCAAATCAACAACGTGAGTTGAGTCCACTTTCATCTCACGCCTTTCCTGACTAACCCTAAAATTAGGGTTCTCACAACACATATTTTTGGTAAAGGGCAAGGATAGTACTCAAGCCAAGCGAAGCATGAAATTTAGAACATTGGACTCAAAAGGGGGAAAAACAAAGGCACGCCTAGCAGCTTGAACAATGTTGACTTTTGGCATATGCCTTGGATGACCAGTAGAGTGGATGTACATCGCTGGCTCCCGGACTGTGATGTAACGCACTTTCCCAAGAGAACAAATTCTGCCTCATCCATGAAGTCTGAACCAATTCCTAAAAAAACTATCTACAGTACGGAAGGTCAGGTTAGCGGAAGGTAAAACACCTGGTTGTAGGAAATGGACCGGTATATATTTATATAGGTGATATAATTACTTTGGCACTGATTCTGTTGACTGATACAATGGTCTGAGCATCTATGCGCTAAATAATTTTACTTGGAGAAAGCAGAGTTCCAGGTGTAAAGTATAAGAAATGCTGAGAAGAAATAACATAATCTAACAACAAAGTGACACGAAAATAGAGCAATCAGATCAATATCCAGATGAATACTTTAAATCTCCATTCGTGCTACTGAGATAATCTCAATCTGAAGAAGTCTGCGATGCTGAATCCGTAGATGATCTTCATGTGCTTAAACAAATCAATGAACCAAGGACCACAAACGCAATGCATGTACCCTGCCTACAATGCTACTGCAAACACAAAACGTGTAGCACTAATTACTCACCTGTAAGGCAGGAGCCACTGTTCAAGATCCGGTCACCAAATGACGACCTCAAGGACAATCAGGAGATCGACATGAGTAATCGAACTCACCTCAATCAACCTCACGCACATAAGAGGTTAAACAACACCAATTAACACCAGAATGGGATCAGCAGACGGACGAGCTGGTACGAGGCACAAAACACCGGAATTAATCTACTTGAGATGAGCTTCAATGATATTCCTGTAGTCGGTGCGGAGGATGACATCCTCTTCAGGGACTGGAGACGCTTTCCTGCACCAATTCAATTGGTGCCTACAACTAGCGGCACCAAAAGTTCAGTAATTCCACGCATTGCAACGGAACATGGATCTTTTTCTATCTTTCTTCCTAGGGATGCTTATTGATATTACCTAGGGAGAGGAGGAGGAGGAGGCAAGGGTTTCTTGGGTAGGGGCAAAGGTGAGCAGCCTCCCTCCTTTTTGGCTGCGATGGTGGCAAGCTCCGGCCCCTCCTCTCTAGCTGCAACAACGGCGAGCGGCCCCTCCACGCGTTGCATGAGCTTGGGGAGAAAGGAAGGCAACAAACAACACAAAGATGTTTACCGATGGATGGAGCTAAGGAGAAAGGAGGGTTGCTTGCGGCGGGCGGCTCACCTGCTTGTGGCACAGCCGAGAAGGCAGGCTGACACGGAGGGAGCCTGTCATGCATGCCACCGCTCGCCCCTTTCCTCCACGCTGCATCTACCCTGGTCATCATGATTCTCCACAACTCGAGCCCCTGCTAGCCACGCCACGCAGGCATGACCGACGAAGCAACGATGAAAAAAAAGGGGGAGGCGAGGGCCATACCGCCAATCCCTGTCCGCAGTTTCATCTGATCCAGGCTTCCTTGGCCATGACATGGCATTGCTAAAGAGGAGGCGACGCAGGGAAGGAGACGTTCCGGTGGGGCAGCCAAAACCATTCCGGTGGGGGCGGCCAAACCATGGAGGAAGGTAAAGGGGCGTGAGACGGATGGACACGAGTTGAGGAGGCTACGGGCATGTTTGGTTGGGAGCCGCATTTTGCCACAACTAAGGTTAGGCGTGAGCCACAGTTGTGGCATGACTAACTTGTGGTAAAAATAAGGATGTTTGGTTGGTTGCCACATCTTAGTTGAGTTGTGGAAAATTGAGTGAGGCACCCGTTTAAATGATTGTCATGTAACCTGCCACATGTGTGGCAGAAAAGTGTGGATGGTGTTTGTTTGGTAGTCAAAGTTGATACAATCACCCCCCTTGAATGAAGTGGTGAGCTTACCCTCTTATGCTCATGCATGTCAGACATCATTTGGTAATTGCCATGAAAAAATACCCAAGTACAAACTAGAACAATCTATTTAGCATATAAATAGCCAGCCATAAAACTGCTACAGAATACCATTACTTATCTTAATCCATTAAACATCACATGAAATAGTTCATTACAGTAACCACTTGCACTGATTCACACCAACCAGTATAGCAACAAAATATCACTGATCGATGCTATTGTACATAAGCAACTAACAGTTCTTGCACCTAGGAGCTACTAGTAAACATACATAGTTGGTCATATTAGCAGTACTAGACAAAAGCATCCAATTGTTCTTGCACTTCACATTAGTTCAACAATCTTCAGTAGCAACAAAAGTCAGAACAACAGCCAAAAGCATCTTCACCACAGCTCACACGTACCAGCCATTAGCAGCAAAAGGAGGCCAAATAACACCCAAAAGCATGTACTACCAGGAACCAATAGTTACTGCAGACGATCTTCATGCTTGCAAATGAATTGGTAAACCCAAGTCTTCAAAGTTTTGTCACTGCTATAAGACAGGAAACTGCGCATACCCTCGTTGTCTGAGCGTGCAAGATATTCACCAATAAGAATCCTATATTCGGTACCAATATTTATCACCTCAAGTCTTTGCCACAATGCAGCACTGGGGTCAATAAGTTGTGACAATTGGGGCGAGATTTTGTGGCGCGCTAAGCTAAGGTAGAGAAACAAACGCCAGCCTAAGCGAGTGTGGCACGCCTAACGTGAGGCGTGGCAAGTTACGGCTCCCAACCAAACACGCCCTACGTGCTGCTACTTCTTGATCTCTTCCCTTTAAACCTTCTTCGAAAGCAATCTACACCATCCAAAACCCATCAAGTGGCTGAAGAAATTTGGATGACGTGACCGGGGTGGAAGGATGCCCAGAAGTGCCCTCTTGAAGGTTCTAAATTTTGATAATTGTTCCGACTTTTCATGACCAACCGATAGGAGCAGCTGATATTCCCTCCATGTCTCAAGACCCAACTTGATTATCCTCATTTCCGCAATCATCACACCACAATTTATTTTCACACTTGTTGAATGCTTTTTCAAGGCACAAGGGTTCCACCGGACACAGAACTGGATTCATTCATGCAAAAGTTGACTGCAATTTGCCCACATTTTTTGCGCACAAGACCTAGCTAAATCCTCAATAGATCACTGCAAAAGTTGATAATAAAAATCCTCCCAGAACTGGGGTTATTCATGCAAATGTTGATTACAGTTTGCCCTCATTTTTTGCCCATATATATAAGTCACACTCAGGTCGCTGCCAAATCCTAGAACACCATCGCCCAACAGATCTGGGAGCAGCAAATGGCGGCAGCGACGGGCCTTGCTAGAGCTGTACCACCTCGCTCAATGGCGTTCAACGGAAAGGGGAGGACAACAACCTCGTGAGCTACAATTGTTAAAAATCAGCCAAGCACCTGAGTATCTGGTGCAATACTGAACCAGAAGCAAGCTTTTGTAGAAACCTCCGTAAACAAGACTTCTAATTTGCATGGCAATTGTTAAACATATCATCTAAAACAGGCTGCATCATATCTACAAACTACATTCACCTCTCCTGAGCCACTGGACTAACTCTTCAGTGAAAAAACCTTCGACGACACCGTGCCGATCCCATTTCCTCGTACTCTGATTTTGTAACACACATCGATTCAAAATCAGGGCTGGATGCCAAGACAGATCCTCCTCTCCAGACACCAAGAATTGGGCTAGACAAAGTAGCAAAACATTAACAGTGTTTGTGAGCGACAGCAAGCGAGGGAGAGGGAGAGATAGACAGAGAGAGCGACATACTTCTCTTGAGGAATTATCTTCACCTGATAGTCCTCAGGCACAAGAGGTCGAAGTTCTCTTTGCCTGTCAATACAAATAACATTATCTAAGCGGACTCCTGGTGATGCGAAATAACACTCTCTTATGCAAAAAGAAACAACTTACAGTCTTCAGCGAATCGAGGGAACAACGTGCTTCCACCTGTCAAGATAATGCTGGAAACAACCCAACACATGTGAACATGAGTGACACAATCAACGATCAAGATAGGCTCAGGCATATCACCAATAAATGATATGATACCTCTCAAAAAGCACAGGTTGAATATATGGATGGCAGGCTTGTACGGCACGAACTATACACTCAGCAAGGCCGGCTTGATTCATACCTACAAACAAAATATTAGTATGCTTAGTTCTTACCCCTGCAGAAGAGAAGATGGTAAAAATGACATTCACCAAGCAGAAGAGAAATTAATGAAGCTATGAAGCAGTAGGTCAATGTACTTGCTGCTGCTAAGTTGGAGAAAGTGGAAAGGGAAAGAAATATAACTATCATGTTTGCTAATGATTTTAGGAAATAAATTGAAAGAAGGAAACAAAAGGATAAGACAGATATTTAATCTCCATAAACAGTGTTTTGTTGTCTATCAAAATTTGGGAGAACAAACAAGAAAAACTGCAACACATAAGTTTTGATCTTATGGCAAAATTATCCCCGTATTCAAATTGTCTATCCTCCTTTTCCTTTCTTACCAAATAAAGCATAATTATTCTAGGCTACCCGCCTAGTGTTTATCAAAATTCAAGGCCCTTTGTTGTAACTTGTAAGGTTGTAAGACAAAAATGTTATCCAGTTTAGTGTAATGGAAGGGTCATTATGGGACCAACTCCCTAGTAAATATAGAAGTGCTCATTCAACCATCATTTTATGAAATTTAATCCTACTTGTGCATGACCACCCAACATTTTGACAGCTATTTTGGAATGCAGAAAAATCTAGTCAGAAAATTCACATATCCCTAACCAGTATCAGTCTGATATGTCTGGTTGAAAAATCATTTTCGCTAAGGATGAGAATTAAAATTTAAGTTCTCATCTTTTCTGATTGCCAAGGAAGCTGGGGCGACAGTACTGGCATGCTTTCACAAATATCAGATTATCAGGTATGGAGAACAGATGAAGAAAGTATACAAGACATTTAGAAGTGACACTAACCCAGATCAATTGGATGAAAAAGCATCTCCGGGACAAGGAACCTCTCATTGGTCAAGGCAAATTCCTGCCGGAACGAAAATTCCTTTAGATGATACCAAGTAACATTTGACATATAACAAAAACTCAGGATGTTACATTTTGACTTAATTCAGGCCTTTTTCGATCCTCAAACTTGTTTATGTCACTGTCACCATCTTTTCTATCTGATTCTCCGTCTACAGGCAGAGAACAGTATCGATGTGCTTCATCCAAGTCTTTGACAAACCCCTTCTTGTATGTTATGCCATCAGGGAGAATGTAAGAACATCTAAAAGGGTTCTCCTTAAATGATAGCCTGCAAAAATTGCATAACATACTGTTCAGCGATGTGAGCAACTAATTGACAAAGATAGTGTTTGAGTAACTAATCAACAAAGATAACGAAAAGGTGGTTGAAAAACACAATGAAATGATGGTATGCACATTTACCTACACTAGAAAGGATTCAAAGAGACAGAACCTGTGCTAGACCAAACAGTGTGATCAATATTATTTGGAATGTAAAACATAGATGAGCAAATGTCCTCAGATGTATTCAACCAATGAACCAACTGGTAAATCAATGACGTAATAATAATCTCTATCCAGCTACAATGGTCAATTTGAAAGTTTCAAACTCTTCATCAAATTTGACTTTGCTAGAATTACAGACCCAACCAGTCATTCATTACTCATAATAGCCCAATAGCAAGACCACAGCCCACTATTCAGACCACAAAGGATCAGTCTTCCTCGTCATATCTTCTCAATTGCACATCAACAAAAATCCTATACACCTCCACTTAGTTGGTGTGCAATGGTGTATAAAGCATTATGGATAGGATAAATCAAAAGTGAGTTTCAAGTATCATGGATCAGATAAATCAAAAAAGTATGTTCCGAGTATCTTGCAAATACTTGGTTCTGAGAGGACTAGCTAACTCTTATCAGTGCTTACATCAACTAAACAATCCCATGCACTTCGAGAAAGTCCATTCAGGTATGTCTTAGCTCTTAGTAGAAACATACCCCTCAGTAACATATAGGGAGATCATTGTTTCTTATGCATCGGACCATTCAACTATGCCCTAGTCAAGTTCAAACTGTACCTGTATGGTGATTCTTAGATCTTGCATTTCAGCATCTGCTTAATCTTTGGTCTTTTGCCAGAGGGAAATATGAAGATTGCTCTCTGGCAATTAAAACCAACTAATGGTCATAATCTTTGTTTAGGTCGAGCACAACATTTATAACTACACTTTCCCAAGATAGTTTAAGCTTGTGTATCTAAAGTGTACAGTCAGATAAAAATGTTAGCCATCCTTGTTTGAAGCTTTCATAATGGCCATTCTACTACTACCTGTATAACCAGGTATCCAGGTATTTGAAACTAATGAACAGTAGTTGTTTCAAATAAAGTAGGACATAGGGATTACCCATCTTCAAGTACTAGGCTATCAGCACATCTGGTCAAATTGTTTGCTCAAACAACTCATCAACAGTTCAAATTTCAAAAGGTGCACATTCCTAGCTGGTCTTTCCATATGAAGGTCACCATTTTAACTTTAAAATAAACCGGAAATTTGGTGGCAGTCCAACCTTAAACTAACAAAAGAAAAGGTGAGAATATAATATATCCCTATCCTGTGCGATGAGGAAGGCAGCAGACCTGGCGAGGCGAAGATCACCAGGGACATCAAGGGATACAAAGCATAGCTTTTCCTTTGCATCATCAATGAGGAGGGTCTCATCCATGACATTAAGGGAACGGTATGAGACGAGCTCCTTGAGATAGTTTGTGAGGGCCTTGCCACCAAGGTCCATGCGCCGCACAGCATAATTCAGCGTAAAGTTCTGAAGCACAGGGGATGCATGGGTGAAGGAGAAGCCACAGTCAACAACAAGACTGCATTGGGCATGAAAGAGCGACGGCTGGCGGCTGGCCTCATAAAGGTGGACAAGGGAAGGAGCGTCTGCAACACAAAGAGAGTTGAAGCCAAACTCCTCAAACACAAGTTCGTCAGTTGCATGCTGCAGTCCTGGAGGGTTGAACTGTGGCTCCACCAATAACAAGGATGAGTTTGTAGGATCCACCTGCAGCAGGTTGCGCAGAACCCGTTCCCACACCTCCCGCTGCACCTCTGTATTGATAAGATAGCCACGATCAATAGGACGCCTCAATGTCATACCAGTCACATCGACGTCTTGCGCCTGCAGCTGATCAGCCGCTAGCCATTTCTTCGAATTTGCATTGGAACCAGGGGGCTTTGCCATACAGTTGGGGACAACAGCAATCGGATCCTTGTCCCCACCAAAACCAGCCTTCAGAAGACCACCCCCATTGTCCATCACCACCACACCTGATCCACCCGTCATTTGAGATCCCTCCACTTCTCTCCTATTCAAGCCTGCCCCAATACAAGTGTACCCAAGCCAGTATACTTGGATTTAAGAGGGGTCCTACATACAGAAAAAAGGGATTGAGATGGTAATTGCTCTCAATTGCGGACAAATCTTCCCATGTAAATAGAATATAAATATATTAGCAACAGACATAATAAATCTGACATAAAACTTAGGTAGACCTGGCTCAAGTGCCATGAAAAAAAAAGTCTAGCATAGTTTCCACCATGCAATTTCCTATAGCAATATAGCAAATCATGGAGACAGTCAGAAATTATAACTGGGGTTTACCAAAACATAGCGACTAGAAAAGCAAACCATGGAGTCCTACTCATTTAAGCACGACAGAAGCTAGATCAACATCTATATTATTTTTTAACACCAGTTACACCACAAAAAAGGAAGAATCCTCCTCCAGCTAATATATAGTTCCAGTAACAGATAGTACCTTTGCAGTCTTGAGTCCTAGAACCCAAGTTCTGTTAGTGGGTCTTCATTTCAGAATCTTGCATATTGAGGACCATGCCCATGTCCAAAACATCATCTTTTAAGAAGTGGTTACATTAGTTTGTTAAAAGGAGCTTGGCTATGTTTCATTTAGTTAGTTGCAATCTTTTGTTAGAGATTTTTTAGCAAGATATAAAAGGGAGGTATGAGGTGTGGATGAACTGTTACCAACTCCCATTTATATAATAGTAAAGATAAGAAAAGTTAAATATAAATAACTTCAAATAATCTACCTACCTATCGTTCAGTAGGTAGGCTTACTGCGTGACACGACCAGAGAGTAGCGGGGCGGGAGGAGGAAGAAGGAGAAGGGGGGCAAGGAAGAGGAAGAAGGAGAAGGGGGAGCAAGGAAGAGGAAGAAGGAGGGGGCTGACCGGCGGGCGATGTTGATGGCAAGGCAGCGGCGAGTGGTGGCTGCGAGCTCACACGGGATGCCCCATCAGGCTTAGGCCCCCTTAGGGATAGCTTCAGCTTGTGCAGGAGCCAGTTGTCCAGATAAGCTCTTCATAAGCCACTGTGAAAATAAGCTTCAAAAATAAACTCTGTCTGTTAGGAACGGCTTATGGAACTAGGCTTATTGTGTATGCTGAAGGGTGTAAAGTCTAAATTACCCCTGCAAGAGTTTGTTTGTTGTTTAATAGTTTAAATCGTTGTTTTGAAGAGTTTATTTGCACAAATAGCTAGAAAAATTAATTTGAAAGTTCAAAACAATAATAATATGACAAGTTGCAGCACCAAATAAAAAAAAGACAAGTTTACAAGTAATTCACTCCTTATCCATCTATGAACATATCACCCGTCAAAAAAAGAAACTATGCTAGTAATTCACTCCATAAATACAAACGTATATGCAATCACAAATTTTCATTCAAAATGATTCCTCACTGATTCATATATACACGCATTCATCTTCTAAAATTGCTCATTGATTCATGTACACATGCATTAATCTTCTAATATTACTCACAAATTCTTAGTCAAAAAGATTAATCACTGATTCCTATATACACACATTCTTTTTCATTAAAAAAATTTATATAAACGCATTCATCTTGTAATATTGCTTACTGATTCATACATACATATTTTCATCTTCTAATATTGCCCACAAATTCTCATTCAAAAAGATTGCTCACTGATTCATATATACACGGATTCATCTTCCAATATTACTCACAAATTCTCAGTCAAAAGAGATTGCTCACCGATTCACATATACACTCACATATACACACATTCATCTTCTAATATAGCTCATATATTCTCATTCAAAAAGTTTGCTCACTGATTCATATATACATGCATTCATCTTCATTCAAAAAATTTCTATACACACGGCATTCATCTTCTACTCCCGCATAGATTCATCTCCACGCATTCATGCACAAAAACGAGAAGCAAAGTAGGACATCTTGCCTTCGGGTGGCGGCGGTAACGACAGATCTGCCGCAGGGATGGGTGGCGGCGGGAGGGGACCTGGCACCGGTGCTCCGGTTGCAGGCGGTGGGACGGAGGGCCGAGGGTGGGAGGGCGACCGGCGCTGGTGCTCGCGAGATTGGACGGCGGGGGACTCCTGGGCAGCGGCAAAAGGGGAGGGGAGGTGCTGGCGAGGTGCTTGCGTGGTGCTGGAGTAGCCGGCGACGTGAGGGAGGCAGGTGCCGGCGGCGGGAGGGCAGGGGCCGGCGGCGGCGGGCCGGCAACGGATTGGATCTGGCAGCACGGAGGGGGCGGCGGGAGGAGAGGTGCAGGCGACGACGGGAGGGCAGCGGCTCCGGCTTCAGGCGACGGGAGGGAGGACCGGCGGCGGGGGGGCAAGGCCGGTGGCGGAAGGGAGGGCCGGTGGCGGGAGGAAGGGCCGACGTCGGTGCTGCCGTGGGGGTGAGAGAGGGGCACGGGGTGAGGGAGACGGCAGGAAGGGGCCCGGATTTGGGGAAATTTTGGTTTAAAGGCTGATATATATAGGAATGGCATTTGGTCGTTATTTTGGCCAACTTAAGAGGGTAAGTTCAGAACGGGGATGTGGAGAAACTCGGAAAGTTAGTATTTTGAGTCTTATTTTAAGCAATGAGGATTCTTATAGCAGCTTAGAATATAAGCTATGTTCGAAAATTATCTTAGGAACAGTTTGAGCTGCCTGTGACTTTTAAGCTCAAGAAAAAGCTGTTCCTAAGGGAGTCTTAGAGATGCGACAGCTAGATCAACAATTGTGGCAGCCAGATCCAGGCGAGGAAGAGGAGGATGGGGCAGCGCTGTGAACCGGAGGAGGAAGGAGGGGCGGGGACAGGCCAGTGGACAGTGGCGTGTGAGAGGAGGCGGCGCGGAAGGAAAAAAAGGTAAGAAGGGGTCACGCTCTAAGTCTATCGCGCGACATATGCGTGGTAGCTGCGTCCAAATGATTTTTGTACATTTCAAAAAAATAAAAACATAAAAAAGAAAACGATCTGGGAGGAGCTGGGAGCCTAGGCGAGGGAAAGGGAAGTTAGAAGGAAGTGAAAGTGATGATGTTTGCGACTGCGACAGCCGTAGCGGCAGTTCTGTTGGTGGGCTTCTATTTCTGGCCGACGGACAAGGAGCTGGTGAGGCACTACTACCTCCTGGTGATCCCCAACGTGGATCTCGCCACCTGCAAGCCCTGGGACCTCTCCGCCAAGTCTGTCATCAAGTCCGACGACCCTGAGTGGTTCTTCTTCGCCCACCGCGACTGCCCAAATTATCCTGGCAAAAGCCCCCACTCCAACCGCTCAACCGCTGCCAGCTACTGGAAGGCCATCGAAAAAGACCGCCTCATCTGCTCCATCGACACCCTCATCGGCATCAAGAATACCCTCGTCTTCCACCACGAAAGGGTGCCACGTGGCCACCGCAGCACCTGGATCATGCACGAGTTGCACACCACCGAGCCCCACTTCAAATCAGGCCAAAACGTAATCTCAAAATGCCTCTTCCATTTCATTCATTAATTGTTTCTTCTTCTTTCTACTACTCCTATGTGCTAGCCTAGCATTAGCATTTGCAGTAGCTAGTATAGCTCACTCAAATCAGTTATTGGACCAATTTGTCATAACAATAGGACCCATGGAGTGATGATTCCATCGCGATCTGTCTGAACAAACGTATTCTTCTTTGTTTGTTGAGGGTAACTTTGTTCTCTACCGCATGTATAACAAACAAAACGACGAATCCATAGGTTCCAATTCGGAGTCTCCATCCACATCTTCTTGAGGCAACCCGCAAAATGACGACGAGACGGCCACCGCCTCCATGATAAAAGACAAGACTTCACCATCTAATTCAAACCAACTGACTGGAACCAAAATAACTACTGATCACTCCATGGACCATCTTCTTACAACTACCGGTGACAAAGAGTAGACAACAGCTCAAGTTAATTACTTATTTTCCTGCATTAGCTTCGTACGTGGACAACCTCCAGCAATTTAGATCCGTCTTTCATTTAATTGAGAATTTTTTTTTGTAAAATTAGGAAGATGCTTTTCTGGATGTGTTAACCCAACTTCCAGACCTACAAGCCGAGCAAGGATATGATGGATTCCCTAACATTAGTTCTCCGATGCATCGTTACACAGATCATCCTTTCATTCGCAACATGGCTGAGCAGGACTTCTCAGCATATTTTGACAGTATCATAGCTGAGCAGGATCTGCAAGACCTGTTGCTTAATCCAACTTATGCCAAAACGGATAAGCACCCCACTGTAAATGTCGAGTTCAATCCTACTGCTGCAGTTACATCGACCAACAACTCAAAAAACATGGCATCGCTTGAGGATAGTTGGAGAAAAGGCGATTCTGATCAGGTGCTCCTAGTTCAGGATAGCTTAGAATGCTTTAGTATTACTCTTTTCAATGTTGACACTCTCATCTGAACCTTTTCTTCCCTCCTATTTCCTTTTGTAAACAAAGCATGCAGATGACACAGATGCTACTTGTTGCTTGTCTGGTATTAATACATACAACCGATGATAATCATGAAGCAAGAGCTCAAACTAGCAACCTAAACCCTAACCCTAAATCCTAAAGACCCTAATAACCTAAAACCTAAACCTTTAAAATCCTGAACCCTAAACCCTATTACTCCATCGGTATCGTAACCAAACATCAAGTGCAAAGTTGCATACACTGTATCTAGAAACCATTTTTGACAGTTGATTGTTATAAGCAACAATGTATGGCTTTAAGATAGCAATGTGCCTCATGATCAATCCTCGCTCCATCACATCCTCCAACTTCTACTGCTCACATTCCTTGCTAATAAGAAAACTGGCATGTCTTCTGTTATCCTTATTATGGGCCTTGATATGCCCTATGCCACATTGTCCTCCATAAAATGATATTCTTTGCTTATGGGTTGCATGGAACGTTTGCCCATCCTTCCATGCCTTATTTTGTCATCAGTGAATTGGTGTAAGTCAATAACGATACCAGAAGCAACGTACTGGGCACGTGCATCCCTTATTCATTTTCTACATGTCATAATGATGTCTTTCTCATCCTCCTACAAACAGAATGTTACATAAGCTCTTTCATAAGCTCCGTACTAGGAGTCACAAGTTTATTTTCTGCACTAGTTGCATACCCATCATTTCTATGTGCCAAAACAATGAAAAAGATAATAGCTATAAATTACTGTGCATGTACAGGTCTAGCTATGATAAAGGAAAGCACAATGTTGAGAAATAACCGGTGCATACTTGAAGCTTCTAGAAGATTTTGGAGTATTTCAAGAGAAAGATATTTAAGAAAAAAGTCACTAGAAGAAATCATGGATAATCATGGTGAAGATATTTAGGAAGAACTCTAGAATTAAGAAAAATTCTAGAACAAGATATTTTAGATGTAGTATCTAGAGAAGTTATGAAATTAGAAAATATCTAGGAGTTAGATAAGGTTGTAGAGAACTCTAAAGAAGAGATATTTGTTGGGAGTTTACTGGAGTTATATTGTAGGGTTTGGATGTGTGCTACTTGCCACTAATCCAATGGGCTTGTGTAACTATAAATAGGGGTGACATCTCCTTCCATGTAGCAGACCAAGAGAGAAGCTACCACGTATGAGAGAATCTTAGGGATAGCCCTGAGAAGGCCATAGTAGTGTGGTAGGATAGCCACTCAAAAGTATTATATCCAAATTTAATTAGTGAATAAAGAGTTGAGTTGTGTAAATGTGGCCTCCTAGGTAAACCGTATACTTCTATTACTTAGTGATTGTTGAATTGTAATCCACGTGAGTGACTCGATCTCCTGAAACCGTAGCTGTGCTTTACCCATTTAGTTAACTCCCTAATCTAAGAAACATTAGAACACCTAGCGTATAGTGCCATACCTGCACCAGGTAGGCTTTTTGGTTGTACTGTTTCGCAACTTGAGAATAGACAAAGGTAGAGTATTATGGCAATTGATTATAATCTATCAACCTTTTTTATCCTTGTTATAGAATATGTTTAAGTGGATTAAATATAAATTTTTCAGATTGCAAGTTGTACGGAAAAGAGAAAACGTGGGCACATCAATTGTCGTGACAATAATCTTCCCGAAACTAAACAAGGAAAAACAATCTCACGATCTAAACGGCACAGGCAACTCAACATGACCAGTCGCGACGCCGTGCCCTCACTCTAAAATGTACAAAAGTTGCATTTGCTACACTGGTCGTGCGGCTCGTTGCAGCTATCTAGCATCCTATAGTGCGGGGCTGGAAGAATGGGCCGGCATTCAGTGAGGAGAGGAGGGAGGAGAAGAGAGCAGCAAGTTTGGGAGTACCTCGGTAGTGCTTAGTGCGGCGGGCGAGACGCAGCGGATGCTAGGCTGGGCAGGGAGGGCGCTGTGAAAGGACCGAAGGTATCGACTAGAGGGGGGGGTGAATAGGAGGCTAATTAAAATTACTTCTTTCAATTTTGTTGAACAGATTAAGTCTTAGCTAGTTGCAGGGTGAGCTAACTGTGTAACAGGTGAACAGCACAGGCAGGATATTATGTATGATTTAACACATAGCTGTCACACAGGTGGCTAACACAGGTGAGCTAAAGACCTAGAAACAATGTGCAACCTAACTGGCTGTGTAACAGGTAGCTAACACAGGTGTGAGGTAAGATCAATAGCAACTGAGACACAGCTAAGGTAGCACAGGTAAAAGGTGATCTACAACGATGAACAGAATAAATCTAAGATCACACAAACATGCAAGAATAGCAAGTGCTCTAAGAAATGAAGTAAGTACTCTGAGACAAGGTGTTTTTCACCGAAGTTCCCTTCTCTTCTCAGAGAGGTACGTCTCCGTTGGAGAGACTACTCCGAAGAGATAGCCAACACTGAATCGTGCTTGTTCTCCGAGTACCTGACGATCAGGCCCCTTGCTTTGCTTGTGGAAGTCCTTTTGCCTTGCAGCAGGTAGACTTCAGATCACCTTCACAAACTACTGGCTCAGCCCACACAAGCTTGGGTGATACCAGCAACTCCTACACCCGTCTAGGAGTAGACACTCCAAGAGTAATAGATTCAGCAGCAACGAATCTTGGAGGAACCAAATGCTCTTCTGCTCAAGGACTCTAACTCTCTTAGAAAGGTTTGCTTTTGTTCCGAGTGAAAGAGGCTTGCAATGGTCGAATATGCTTTACTAGTTTTAGCTAGCTTGGATAGTTGAGGTCGAAGACCTCCCCTGGTCCCCTATATATAGGGTTTGCAGGAACCCGACCGTTACACTGTTGCCACGTAGGATTAAGTGAGCCATCGGTGACAGGCACTGGTGACACAGCTACACACTACGCCCAACCTATAACCGGCTCGGGCAGACCGACACCTGTGTCACCGGAGGCTGACACAGGTGAACCCTTAACTGACGTAGCAGCACTACTCAGCCTGGTCTTGGCACATGACATGCCCTCAGCATACACCGGTGACACAGGTGAACCCTTAACTGACGTAGCAGCACTACTCAGCCCGGTCTTGGCACATGACATGCCCTCAGTATACAACTACTCTGATTCCTAATAAGAAGAGAACATCCGACAGTCTTCTGACTCAGCAGACAAGTCCCTTAGCATTTACAAGCTCTCTCCTGGTACAGAGATGTACCTGAGTCATAGAGCGCTAGACCACCTGTGACACAGCTGTGTCACACCGGTGACTCTAACCCCTAGGGTTTTCTACTGCTAGCACTGCAGAGTGCTAACAAAAACCAGTTTCACACTTGTGCAAAACTGTTGACACAGGGCTACTGACCTCAAAGTATCAGTGCCACTGTCCAACATCCTAAGCATTGAGCAAAAGATCCTCCACAGATTATTACTACTTCATCCCTCTTGATAGTACGGATGTTTCCTAAGGACTCAAAGAAATTAGCAAATCTAGACTTCACCTGTCACCAATTGTATTCACCGCCCTTGACGCATCAAGACACCATCACCTTGCTTGCAACTCCTTGCACAGCACCGGCTTCTTCACAGCTGTGACACAGCTGCCTAGCACAGCCATTCTCTTGTCCTAGAAACCACTTTTGTACTTTTTGGGTGGTCATCATTCCCTTGATGACCCTTCTTCCCGGAACCTATTTAACCTGCTTACACTCATTGTAAACATTAGATCCCAGATTGAGTTGCCATTAACCATCAAAACCACTTAGGAGCCTAGATGCTCTTTCACGCTGCATCTCAGGTGGAGGAGTGGAGCCGAGAGAGAAGTAGCAGGCACTCGGACGAGGGCTGGAGGGGCAACGCCGATGGCTGGAGATGAAGCGGAGAGGAGACGGGGGTTTCTCTTTTCCTTTGGAGTGTAGAAGCCAGTACTAGGGCTTTGGGCTCTTTCTATTAAAAAACCAAATTAGAAGTTAGGGGAGAACTGTAAATTTGTCCCAAAAATAGTCGATCGTTGAACCGTCTTTCTTTACAGTTTATTTTCCTAAGTTGAACTAGCGAAAAAAAAGACCATAATACTCTTCGGCGCGCACCCTTCTCCACCTGCTCGCTCCTTCCAGCTCTTTGTCGTATCTCTCTTCCTCTCTTCGAAGATGCCTCTCTCTCAATAAAAAGTTTCCCAAAAGACAAATTTTACAAAGATAGTATGTTTGCCCCGCTCAATTTCAACGCAAATGCCTCTAAAAAATCTACAGTTCTAGCAAAATTAATCATTTTTCTGCAACGAATGTAAATTTTAATCATGTTAAACCTAGACTCTACTTGCTGCAACCTTCAGCAGTTACACCAAAGGTCCTCGCTAGCCGCTGGACATGGAGCTCCTCCCTCTAGCTCTAAGTCAAGGCATAGCTAGCCTGCTGCAAATGAACAGAGGACAAGCTAGAGATAATAGAGAGAAGGTGAGCGATACATAACGAATAGAGAGGGTGAGTGACTGTGTCGAGTTAAGCATAACGTTCGGGAGGGCAAAATTATCTAGGCAAAACGTGGGTTGGGACTTGGGATTATTGTTGGATTTCTTTAAAGTAATTACTCAAAATCATAATTTTAGAGTATTTTATAATATTTTACCATAATTTTTGAACTTTTAAGAAAACCACATTATAATCTAATCTTCTAAAAACAACCCAAATTGACCACTTTGGAGCATTTAACAGCAAATATGACATAACATGCCTACTCATCAGTGCCTACATTTACACTTATGTGGACACTTATGATGAGGCGGATGGTAGGTCCCACATGTCGATCTCACCATCTTTTCCTTCCCTTTTCTATTTTCTTTCCTCCTCCTCTCTCTCTCCCTCTCTTCATGCTCAATTCCGCCCGCCCTTTGTGCTCATCTTTACCAACCACCCGTCGGCATGACCATCACCATGCTAGCAAACATGGCGGCCGTAGAGAGAGTGCAAGTCCATGGCCACGCTATCCCTTCTCTCTCCCATCCCCTACCTCCTCTCCACTTTCGTGCTCACCGTCGCCGGGAGCTCCTCCGATGGACACACTGTCCTCTACACTACACCTCCTCCGACAACCGTGTAATGACACATCTATGTAATCATGTGTAAATGAGATCATCATGTAATAAAATAATTTTATCCTTATCTCATTTTCGCATATAGAATAATTAAAATAACTTAAATTAAAAATTATGAAAACTTGACCTAGGAATCAACTTAAATAAAACTAGTGAAACCCAAATCATCAAACTTCTACTCTAATAATTTTTATAGGTTTGATCCACCTCAAAAAAGGCCTCTGAAAAATTTCAAGTGATTTGAAATTAATTTTCATATTTGAATAAAATGTTATTCAAACAAGTTCTAAATTGATAGAACTGTAATATATTAATTGGGTGAATTCCCCTTATTAAAATTTATGAAATTTTGTATTTGTGGCTTATTTCCCTTCCTAAACCCAAATATAAATTTTTTCATAAATTCTTGAGAACTATTTCACCTACTTGTAGTTCAAACTGGGCATATTTGGATTTGTATTTACATAACATTCAAATATGAATTAGTTTAGTCTGAGAAAATTCATATAAATACTCTAGACCCTCGTGAATTTTTACAGATTTAAAAACATATTTTTAAATATCCTAATAATTCAAAATCATCCACTAGACCGAAATAAAAATAAAAAAATAAAAGAAGCCCTAATCTAGATCAGCTTCTGGCCCAACTCCTCACACGTGCCAGGCCAAGCCCAAACATTTGCCTCACCCACGTCCCCGCTCGCCTGCCTCTTGAGGCAACCAGTGTAGCCTCGGCGTTCTGTCTGTCAACTCCAGCCAACTCCCCCTATTTACCCCTTTCTAGATTGCGCCACCCGTGAGCTCCCTCTCCTCTCGCCAACTTCCCCATCGCGCTCCTCACATCTCTACGCACCGTCCCGACGAAAATTGTCGCCTGTTGTCGCCTGTTGCTGAGCCCAGTGCCAGAGATGCTCTTGGAATTGCTGCTTCGAGCGAATGCGCCACCATGAACTTGTCGTGCTCCCGAGCTATAGAAGGTGAGGAGAATCGCCACGCCGTGCCATTTAGCATCGGCTTGATCTCCTAAAATCATCCACGTGGTTCCCTCGTGTAGAGACCCAGTGAACCAAGCGCAACCTCACTTTCTTCCCCAACTCTAGCAATCCTTCATCAAGGACCGTTGCCTCGCCTCTGGTGAGTCTCAGCACCGACCATTGGTTTCCCTAGCTTCTTGTGGTCTTTCTCTCACCCTAACCTTCTTTCTGTCCCTTGAAATAATGGATAAAATCTAAATATATCAAATATTAGTCCTGTTTCAATCCTCCTGGTTCACCGCTCCTTGTGTACACGATGCTTAATCAAAATATCAAAATAACAAAACACGTGGCTAGGAGTAACCATGACCAATACCAATCAACGGCTCGGCCGTGTGCGTGCCCCCGATCATGCGCATTGGTGCACACGCACTTTCTAACAATCAGGTTATAAAATATTATGGCTTGCAGTAGCCGGCTACCTAAGCCGAATGAACAAACACTGGGTTACAAAATTAGAAATATTGATAAAATTGAGCAACCTAAACCTTATCCAAATCAAAAAATTTGGTAGAGTCGATTAAAACACAAATACCAGCAGCGTTCTTCGAAAAAAAAAGAATGTTCATAAAGAAAGGGGACAGCAATGCTAGTAAGAGATGGCATCCTAACACACAATTGCTACTTTCTCGTGTCAAGTTTTCTTAAAATACACAGTATGTTACATAAACCTAAAATACAGTATGTTACATACACCTTTGATTTTTTGCCCAACTTTAATTTTTATGCTCAACTATAAAACAGCACGAAATTTTCTTGAAGTACGGTATATTCGGTATATCCTTAATTCCAATGCAACTCTAAATATGTATTGTAACACTTAATTCCTGTGCCAACTCTAAAACAATAGGTATTATAACACGGAGGCAAGAGATCAGATAAACCCATATCATAACTGCAACACTAAGGCTGCCTGTTGATTCATTCTTGATTCAAGAAGAATTGGACTCATCTCGCATCATTCTCCAACGAATAACAAGAAGAAAAAAAACAACTAATAACAGATAGAGCAGTAAAATGTAAAAACTCAGCTTAACTAGCATACGACGCTTTCTGAGTAGCCGAAGATTTGTGACTTTCAATATAGAACTCACATCGACAAGGTATGTCATTCCCCTCGGTTCCCTTTAGAAGTTACAAGATCGGTTGCATATTCCTACATTAGCAGCAACCAACAAAGGTTCCAACTAGTTAGGAACAGAGTTCCAGTCCTGCTTTCAACAGCCAAGTCGGGTGCAGAATGCATGATATCCAGGCAGAGACAAGTTTACTGTTTATTATTGAACACAAACTACGTAACTATCAGCTTCACATGTCAGGTTCACTGGCTGCTAGATTCATCATGCTCTGGCTGCATCTGGTTCAGCACAAAAGCTCCCTCAAGGTTCTTATGGACCTCAGCTTTGATTTTCTCCTCCTTGCTTCCTCTCTTCAGTTTCATGAGGATGTCAAATTTCGCGAAGTCCTCAACAACCTGACCATCGAAATAGTACCAAAGAAAACTTGAGCTAAACATTATTACTCACAAAAAATACAGAGGAGAGTTGAAGTAGAAGACTAATTGGCAAAAACAAACCTCTGCCTTTGCACGAATGATTTCAAGAAGTTCATATGGGAAAAGGGAGTTCGACCTCTCTTGGATTGATTTCACAGCATGGCTTGCAGCATCTTTGACTACTGGATCATGTACAGGCACATCACGCCATCCAGGCTCATGCTCCCCTGAAGTAGGGTTGAATTAAATACGAGATGTACCAAGTTACAGAAAGGTGAAACTATACAAATCTGACATGTAACACAAGTTCATGTCAACTATTATCATCCATATCACAGGCAACATCTAATACTCAATGACATTCTAATTTAACCATTGTGCATCATGTTTCATCTTGTTCCCTGCTACAAGTTTCAAGCAGAAAAAGGAAACAGATCAAGAAGAGAATGAGCTGGTGTGCCCATTCAATCCCACTTCAGAAAGATTATGTAGGGTAAGTTCTTACAGAAACAAGCGGTATAGTTAGAACATGCCTTTGCCCGATAACAATACTTCACCCCCACCCTTCCTCTGCTGTACACACGTGGTTAGATGTCACAGCACTAACATACTTTTCTAATTGTCAACAACCGCATAGCCACATAGGGACTCAGAACCACCCAAGAAACAATTGGAACAATTTGAATCATATATGCCGAGATAGTGTAAGTTGATGTAGCAACGGTTAGCATCCATTTATGTAATCCAACGTTACTTCTAGATTCACTCCGTGTGTCTTACATTGGTGATCTAGAACATCGATTTTTGAACCAAACAATCTGAACGAACACATGAATCCTGATCTCGCTCATGGAATTCGTATCCAAAAGAGGGATATGGCCAATACTAGGCAATAGGCATTTCTGCGAACACCTACCGCTCACTGCACCGCCAGTCTTTCCAATAACATACGAGCAAGCACGCTGCGCCGCAAGATAGCACAAGTAACAACCGAGCAACAGACAGATCGCACCGATCAAATCAGCGGGAGCGAACCTTTCTTGGCCCCGAGGTCGGCGTTTGTGAAGGAGGTGGCGTCCCCGGTGTGGCGGAACTCCTGCAGCTCCTTGAAGTCCAGCCACGGCTTGACCCAGACCTTGGCCTCGTACACCTTCTTCCGCCCGGCCTCGATCGCCTCGAGCGTGAGGTGGTGCAGCGTGCCAGCCACCACCTGCTCCTTGGCCTCCACAACCCGCACGAACTCCAGCAGCGCGTTCTGCAGCACAACCGCACCGCGCACGCCCACGAGCGCACACAAACAACCCTCGCAAATCAGAAACCCCCAATCCCATCGATCGCGCCAGTTCATCACAACAGCAAAAAAAGAAGAAGAAAAAGACACCCCACCCGATGGGGGAAAAGAGAGGAGGAAATAAACTGCGTCACCTCGCGCTTGTTGTGCTCGTCGACGGCGAAGCGGGCGAGGCCGTCGGTCTCGGCGCTGTTGGCGGCGGCGGGGCTATCGCGCTTGCCGCCGAGGACGTGGCCCGCCATGGCTCCGATCGCGAGGGAAGTAGAGCCGAGGAGGAGGAGGAGGAGGAGGGCAAGGGCGGCGAGGACGGGGCCGGAAGCGGAGGAGGAGACGGGCCGCGTCGCAGCAACGCGCATGCTCTGCTACTACGAGTCACTTGAGGTTTTCGCTTTGCTTCCGGGCTTCGTGCGTGGGGTGGGACGTGGAGTCGCCGTGGGACTCGTCGCTTCGTCGGCGTGGGTCGAGCGGTTGCGGGACGTGTCGGGACGCGTGGAGGCCAGGCGCTGATCCACGGTTGGACGGTTGGTGCGCGTTGCTTAGGATGTAAGCGAGGAATTAACTGCTTTTGCTGATGGGCGGGGTTGCCGGGCCCAATTTGCGATTGGGCTCTCTCTGTACTTAGCTGTGGACAGGACAGAAGATTAAGGTTATTGACAGCCTGGGAAGTCTTATGGGCTGGGCCGATTAGGGCCTGGATTGGATCGTACACATGGTCTCCTCAACCTGTTCAACTCACATGTGGGTTAATCATGATCCGAAGAATTTATGTTGTCGTGATCCCATTGTCACGTCAGCCATCATCTTACCTCCCCCATCCCCAAAAGTTCACGTGGTGTTGAGACGATAATTACCCTGGCGACAAGCACTGACCACAGTACACGGAGATTGAAGTATTGAACCCCAGATCTCTGCGACTGCGAGATCAATCCAAAAAGCTCCGTCTACAGAGCATAAACTTTGAGCTGCACACAGCCTTGTGCTAATTCCAAAATGTGTTAATTTTTATAGGCTATATTCACCTTAAAGACCTTATAATAAATATAACTCATATCAGTATCCTTCACTGACACTAGAGGCTAGGTTAGACTGTATTTAAGGAATATTAGTAACCCTAAAGTAAAACTCGAAGAATGTGGTTTTAGAAAGAAATTATCTTACTCAGGACAGTTAAGGACAAGACCATTGTGCTTAGTAATAAACATAGAACGGCTCAACCATATGTTTGACTTATCAAACCTGGCATAGTAAATCTGCTATACCTGCTGAACAACTACAGAATAGCTTGCCGTTCCAATTCTCTGGAAGGCCCGCAGAAGCGAATGAGGTGATAGACTATTTATTGGGAAATCATAACTGGAACTCACCCAATCCTCGGATCACAAAGTTGACATTAGCCCATTAGCTCCCGGGAGAGTGAGTGATGTAGTGTTCCTTGGTAGAAACTTCAAAAAATAGAGCAGATAAAAAGCCTTGTTAAGCTACCTCTGTCGACACACTGATGGGCGTGTGTAGATCTGCAGTGACACTAAAAGTGTATCACATGGGTAAAGCTGAGCCACTCTGCAGAGTCAAATCAAATGGTATTTGATTATGCCGTGCTTCCGGTTAATGAAACTGTGTTTAGAGGTGATTCTCGGTACAACGCACAAGTAGAAATTGATAATGATTAGTTAAATCTGACGTCGACCTAGTAGGGTTGCTAAAATATAATGATTTGAAGTGGAAATGTCTTAATGAAGGGATTTTAATTATTAAGGCGGAGATTAAGATTATGCATCCACCAAATGCTAAGCCGTATATCCCTCTGAGATACAGAATATGTAGCTAAGTAGTGCACTTTCCCAATGTGGCTTGCTGAGTACATCATGTACTCATTACTGCACCAATTATCACAGATGCACAGGAAAATGAAGAAGGATCTGTTGATGAAGTTTACTTTGATGGAGATGAATGCTAATTTTAGATCTTATCCGCGCTCGAGGCGCCTGTGGTGTAGGTCCCTTTTGATTGTAATATAAACTTTGGGCTTGGATGCCCCAGTCCATTATAATATAAACTACTACTAAGCATATTTTTAGGTTCTATAATAAAGTTTGAATGTTTAACGCTGTGTTGGCAATGTGATAACTCTGCGTCCGTAATTGAAAAACTTCTGAGCAATTGCAGGTATTATTTCGTGGCTCCAAAATTTCAGGTCGTGACATCCTACATGACAATCAGACTGTCGGACACACATATCTTCCTCAGATTCCTTTGTCCATGTAGGACGGGTTTATCATGCATCCTAGCTGCAGATCTATGGAGCCCAACTATATTTTGTTTGATAATATCACACTGGAACCTCTCTCCGTCTCGCCAGTACGTACTGCCCTCTGCACATGTTTCTCCGCCACATGAGACCCCTCTCCGATCATCCTCTCCCATCAATAAACAGCCTAATCAGTTTTCACATAGCAGCAATTGCACTTCTTAATCATGGAAAGGACACCAAAGCCAGGCAAGTAATGGCTAACTAATGGTCCAATTAGTATTTGCAATTATACTATCTAATTCGAGCTTAAATAATTATAAAAAATACTATACATTTCTAGTTTAATATTTGTTTTCGGTGGGATGAGTTTTTATTGAACGAAAAAAATATTTCCGTTACGAAATTTACCACGTGAAAATGTCATGTTTTATTAATTTTAACAAAAAAATTCTATTCTATAGGAGAAATATTTTCACGTTCCATCCAATTCAATATTTTCACGGGCGTTCCATCCAATTATACGTCACGACTAATCAGTGGAATCTTGGACTAGCGTCGCCTTGTATTTTAGCTGATTAGCACGCGGGTGCAGCATTACAGCTCGACCGCGGCCTTAACTAGAGGTGCTAGTGCCCATGCGACCATGCTCGAACGGGGGATAAGACACATGCATGCATGCGGCCGGTGTGAGCGCGCCTACGGTCCAATTTGTGTTCAAGCCACGCGATCTCATCAACTTTTTCAGGAACAAGCTAAGCTAGCTAAGCTCCCGAATGATGCATGGACCCAACTGCTGCAACATGGTTAATTATTAACAGGAAGTGCTATCTGGTGCAGCACAATGATAGTAGGACATGGTAATGGAGAGAGGCCCATTAGTCAAACGAGATAGCTAGCTTGACGTACGCCTTGACCTCGATCCCCTGCGGACTTAAACAAGCTGTTTAATGGGGAGTTTCACGTGGGGAGTACTGTACTAGCAAGCCAGCAGCTACCGTCTACAGAAGATGTCTATACTCGTTTACCAATACTTCCATTAATTACCTTGAAGCCATCAAGCCATGGCACACGAGTTACTGCTTCGAAACGGTGAATCCCGAGAGAACGACACCTCTCCTAGTCGCGCTCGATCCGAGGTGCCAATTCTGCTCGGCTTTGGCCACGGAACCCGGCAATCGTCGTACCGCCTGTCCCACACGGCAACCAAAAGGCCCGGCATAGCACTGCCTTAAAAACGGGCAGCGCCCGGCCGCTCCATGATTAAGCGAACAAGAAGGGAGAGCCGAGAAATAACAGGCCCTGCCTCCACCCGGAACAAAAATATCGGACGCGTGCCTCCCACCCCCGGAAACGAGCCGAACACGCGACGACGTCGAACGGCAAAGCGCACGATCCACTTCCACATTTCCACTGTTGAATCAGAGAGGGCCTGAACGCCCGTGATTCCTGCGGTTTTAGGGGAGCCGGTGCGCGCGAAAAGGCAGAAACCGATTAGGCAGATCAGCAGCGTCGTTCCGGGGGTTAAGGCCCTGTTTGTTTGGGCTGCGGCTTATTGAGAAGCAGCTGGAACTGGTGAGATCTGAGAAGTAGCTGAGCCGTTTGTTTGGGCTTATTTTGGACGGCTGGTGGACATGTAGCTGATGGTAAATGTCTGAATTACCCTTGTCTATTGAAGATGATGTTTAAATCCTGATTATACATGGTTTATACATATTTACTCTGATTTAGCATAAATAACCTGTTTAGATGTTTCTGCTGAAATCGTCGGCCAAACACATCCAAAAAACGAAGAACATATGATTACAGTTAATTCCAATTACATTGATTCTTATTTTCTTGTCAACCTGAAATCATGCTAATTCTTAACTAGATTGGAGGCCACCTTGCAATATTTTTCAATCCCGATTTTTTCCCTCTTCAACATCCAAAGAAAACAGAGAAGAAATCTACAACAATATTTTTCAATCCCCGACGTCATCGGCCTCCGCAAACTGGGCTCGGGGCGGGCTAGCGCAAGGAGGTCGGGGGCGGGCTCGTGGGCTGCTCGGTGGCGGTGGAGGGAGCCCCGGCCGGCAGGATGTTGGGGGCGAGGGGAGCAACGGAGGGAAGCCCGGCCGCCCCGGCCGGCCGGATCTCAAGGGAGAGGGCGGCGCTCGGGGCTAGGCGGCCGTGGACACGGTCGGGGCGGCGGCGGGGATCTGGTTGGGAGGATCTTGGGCGGCACCGGGCGGAGGACAGGCCGGGAGGGAGAGACACGGTCGGGGCGGCGGCGTGGATTTGGTCGGGAGGCGACAGGAGGAAGACGAGCCGAGAGGTAGAGGCGGGGCTCTGCTTGGGCGGCGGTGGGAGGAGTCGGCTCGGGAGGAAGTTCGTGGTAGCGTGGAGGAGTGAGGAAGGAGCTATGGAGGACGAGAAAAACCTTGAGGGTTTTCAACTTATATACGTGGTGGTATTTTCAGTAAATATTTCGAAACCTTTGAGGGTAGCTTGGTAATTAAAGTTGCGGAAAGCACCTATCGAGGTGTTTTTGAATTGCAGTGTATTTGCTATAAGTACTTTTGAGAAGCATTTTTCAATTTACTAGTGTTTGTTTGGACTTTACCTTCTAGAGGACTAGAACAGGCCCTAAGTAGCTCGGGGTATGGTAACCCACGCGGCATCCGTGCGTAAGTATGTCGGTCGGGTGAAATGGTAAAGAAACTGCATCCTTTCATCGCCGTCCCGCTGCCCACCCGACTGATCTGGGAAAGGCGTTGCCCTCAGTTGCGTCTTGCCTGCCTGGACATGGACGGCAGACAGGGGTCAAAACCGACGCCGCATCTCGTGCCCTCGTGGTCGTCTGCGGCAGGGTACAAAAACGTCATCTTAAACGAGATGCGAGTAAATATATCTGGGGAAGGGTTGCATCTCTGCAGCGATGAACGTGGAAAAGGCAACTCGCGTCCCTTTGGGCACATGCGCTCTGCCCCACATGTGGCATCCATTCATACTTCTCTACTTCTGCTTCCATCCGAGCGGCCCATGACCGCGGTCTCGCTAGCAACAGCCGTGTGCGTGCGGACTGGTCTCCATGGTTCCACCCGGATTCACTGCAGCGATGAGCCATTTTGTCACTGATCAATATATGTACCTGTACTTACTCGTGGATGCCAATGCTGGAAATCAAGAGGGATTCGATAAAATACACCATCTATTAATGACACATATTTTATTAAAATACAAAGTAAGACGAAATTTTTATCCCGCTCCGAATTGACCGCCCATGAGGAAATAGTCGGTAGTGCCTCCTTTTTGTTTTCGGAATGTCTATGAGGTTACGGATGAAATCTTAAAACACAACTAAAAAATGATTTCTGAAGCACATGCAGTCGCGCCGCCCCGCACAAGCGGTCATGTACAGGTGGGACCCATCCGTCCCAGTCCTGTGCGTAGTCGTGGCGTGGGGCAGCCTCCCGATATGGACAGATCATAGTGCCGCGCTCTGGCTTCCAAACCGAAAACCATAAACAAAGCCGCGCAACTTGTAGAGGGGGAAGCGGCAGGCGCATCACGCACGAACAGGGCACAGCTAGCGAGATCGCCATATCACCGTGTCCCTGCCTGGCTGTGCGTGCTAGCTAGCTAGCGCACGCGAGCCACCGGTACTGCAGTGAAATCCGACGAGAACGACGACGACCACTTTCTCCTCTCCCCCTTTCTTTGTTTGTCCCTCCGCGCCCTCGCGGTTGCTTTCTCCAAACGCTGGCTGCACATAACAGACGCGCTCGGTTGCCGAGCCTATAAAAGCCAGCGCCGTGCCACCCCCTTAATAGCACTGTCATCACCAAACACAAACGGAAACGCTCCCCCAACCCCCCGCGCGCGCGCGCTCTCTCTCTTTCCCTCTCTGTTCCTATCTCTGTTTCTTTCTCTCTCTCTCTCAAGATAAGTGCTTCTCTGAAGCTGAAGAGTTAAGGAGAGAGAGAGTGAGAGAGGACGCTCAGGAGAGATGAGGAGGCAATCAGTGGGCGGAGCTGCTGCTGCAGGGTGGTGGCGGCGAGCAGTGGCGTGGTGGGGGGCCGTGGTCCTCGGCCATTTAGTGAGCAGCGGCAGCGCGGGGCTGCTGGACACCAACCCCGGGCTGGCCTATAACTTCTACCGGACGACGTGCCCCAGCGCCGAGTCCATCGTCCGGAGCGTCACCTGGGCGCAGGTCGCCGCAAACCCAGCCCTCCCCGGCAAGCTCCTCAGGCTCCACTTCCACGACTGCTTCGTCAAGGTCCGTTAAGCGCTCATCTCTCCGTCCCCTCACCTCTGACGTCTTCGTTTGCTGTTGCCGCTAGCGTGCTCACTTTGCTTCGGCTCTTTCAGTTGATTCAACGGTTTTATGAGCTGCTGTTTTTCGCTCGGTTTTGTCGGCACGGTGTCCAGCCGGCCGACGGGAAAGTATCTCTTCTTCTGCCGGCACGAAATTAACTGCGGGTTCAGTTTCTAGCTAGCTACATTGATCTACAATCATCCGTAGCTGCATTCAATGGAAATATTTCCAATCGAATGCTCAAATCAGGAGGCCAAGCTTGTCAGGATGCACGCGAGAGCTACCCGGCCGAATTAAACTTGTATACAGATCCTTCCTGCTTCTGCCCAAGTAAATATGAAGCACATTTTACCGCGGGGGATAGGTAGTTTGGTTTCTGAAAGTGCCACTAGATACAGATACAGCAATATTCATCTCTCTCTCTCACTCTCTTCAGTGGAGTGATGAGTACCTTTATCTATACGTAAGCATTACGACACCTTTCCGCCCGTAGCGCTAGAGCGGTAGGCCGGTAGCGACACACCCAAGCAACCAAACAAAGGCGCAAAAATACTAGACTAGCACAAGGGGAGCAAACCGCTCGTCCATTTTCCGTGCGCCGGTGCGGCCAATGCGTCGCCGCTCACATGCGCGCGACAGCTATCAAAGCTGCCTCGAAACCCGGAACGAACGCGACACGACTTTGTGACTCAGTGAGCTGTGGCTGACAGCTTTCGCCAATTCTTTTTGCAATGCAGGGCTGCGACGCGTCGATCCTGCTGGACAACGCGCAGAGCGAGAAGACGGCGGGGCCCAACCTCTCCGTGGACGGCTACAAGGTCATCGACGCCATCAAGGCGCAGCTCGAGCAGACCTGCCCCGGCGTCGTCTCCTGCGCCGACATCGTCGCGCTGGCGGCCCGCGACGCCGTCTCGTACCAGTTCAAGGCATCGCTGTGGCAGGTGGAGACGGGGCGGCGGGACGGGCCCGTGTCGCTGGCCAGCAATACCGGCACGCTGCCCTCGCCCTCCGCCAGCTTCAACGCCCTGGTGCAGAGCTTCGCCGTCAAGGGGCTCGACGTCGGCGACCTCGTCGCGCTCTCAGGCGCGCACACCATCGGCAAGGCGAGCTGCTCCAGCGTCACCCCCAGGCTGTACCAGGGCAACGCCACCAACGTCGACCCCCTGCTGGACTCGGCGTACGCCAAGAGGCTTATGACCTCCTGCCCGAACCCGTCGCCGTCGTCGTCCACGGTGGACTTGGACGGCGGCACGCCTTTCAAGTTCGACGGCAACTACTACACAAACCTGCAGAACAAGCAGGGCGTGCTCGCCTCGGACGCCGCGCTCACGCAGAACGCCGCCGCCGCGAAGATTGTCGCCGACCTCACCAACCCGATCAAGTTCTACGCCGCCTTCTCCATGTCCATGAAGAAGATGGGCCGCGTCGACGTGCTCACCCTCAAGAACGGACAGGGGAAGATCAGGACGCAGTGCCGTTCGCCGTGATCGTTCATCGAGGAACGCAACAGATTTTCCTGGCTCATTTTTTTTTCTTCTTGGATTTTTACCCTTCTTCCTCCCATTTCATCGGCGCTGATCAAATATATTGGTGCGCCCTGATTAAGGTCCCAGATATATATTGTTCTTTTTAAGTGTTTGTCCGAGCTGTGAGATTGTTCATCATGACATGCGTTGCATTCCTCTTGCAATCAAACAACGTGGTCCGGTAATTCCTCTGGTCCCACTGTTCCTTTGATTCAGCGAGGCGAGTATGAGATCAGCTTTCTGCGTGAATCAGGATTAAACTATCTGCCACCACTCCCGATCTTCGAGACGTGCATTGGTGCACCACTAGCGCTAATCCCATCACTGATTACCCAATCTGATCCCACCATGAGCTGTCTCTGAATCCCCACTTTGGCACGATCAACGAGTAAATACAAAAGATAAATCTTCTTATATGTCGCTGTTGCCTAAGTTCTCCCGCCATGCGTTGCGTTTGATTTGAATGCTACTACTCTTACTTCAGAACAGCAAAAATTAGGACATCAGATTAATGCGCTATCTACTCTAAATAAGATTAATGCGTTATCAAACTAGCGATAGGGGTAAGGGGGACAATCCAGACCGACGAGACCATCCAATGCAGACATGTAGGAGTACAGAGTACTAGAGTAGTAACGACCAGATCGTTTTGAATGATCGGCCAATCTTATGCTTCCGGACTCGGCTCAATTTCGCATGGGAATCATTACAATACATAAAGTAGCTAATATATCGCCCAAAAGTTTCAGTTTCTAGGGACAGCAATGCCAATGCTAAGCCCATAAATAGAGCTTTTTTTGGCAGGTTCGATGAGCATGCACTCATTGACAAGCTATTAGGTAGAATTCAGAAAACCAAATACATAAAGTAGCTAATATATCGCCCAAAAGTTTCAGTTTCAAGGGACAGCAATGCCAATGCTGAGCCCATAAATAGAGCTTTTTTTGGCAGGTTCGATGAGCATGCACTCATTGACAAGTTATTAGGTAGAATTCAGAAAACCACTACTTCGTTAATTTACCTGCACTCAATCAGCTCAAACTCAGAGAGTGTTGGCGCTACACTGTCGCAAACTTTCTGCATGAAAATTTTGTACACCCTTTGAGAACTTTGAAGTAATCATAAAGTGCGATGCAAACTTGTGAGGAATGTTTCGAAGATGGAAAAAAGGAAGGTAAGGAAAAGGAAAAGATAAAGGTCTTTGCGGCGCAGCAGGTTAATTGAATTTGAATCACGAGCGATTGAAATAGTAGTAGCTGCTACAATATTCCCTGTCGAACAAAAGAAAAAGGGAACCATGGCGTGTCTCCTGGTACTTAGCGCAGTCTCAGCTTTCTTGTCTTTTACACGAAGATGCATGCAAGGCAGGACAGCGCGCTGAGAGATTCCTCCTTATATTTCTGTTCTCATCATTTTCTCGGGTTACGAGTGATTGATCGTTGGCCGACAGCTCGAAATGGTTTCGCAGCTTGATCCGCAGCCTGGTTTTGCTTTGCATGCCAAGCTCCTTTTCAGTTTTTTCTCCCTTTTTGTACGTCAGGTAGGGCCCGTTCTCCGCGTCGGATCATCAAACAGCCTAGCTAGTTATCATCCATGAAACGATCGATCGAAACGTGCATGTTGTTTGATGCCGATGCCGATGGCCATGCAGCGGTAGCATGACCCGTGACTCGAGAACATGAACCAGGCCTAGATACGAGGCAGCTAGCGAGTGGGCAAGGTGCGCACCCCATGTTCCCTTGCTGGATTTCCTGCTCAAATCACTAAACTTCGAGATAAGATAAGATTAAGTGCGTCCTTGTCTTGGCCGTTGTTTCAATTAGGCCATAGAAAAGATCTGATCTGGGTGGCCACTTTTGTGGTGTCCCCATCAGGCGCAACCAACTGATCATGTCCATGCTCATGGCCGGAGTTAGGCCATTGAAACTGAACCCACAGGCACGCATGTATGCACGGGGGCGTCGCTTTCGCCAGGTTGTAAGCCACCTCCGCGACTTGGACCCTGCCTCTTTCAAGTTCGCGCCTCCACCGGCCGTCGCTCTCGCCGGAAACATGGAGGCACATGGCACGTCTATGCTGGCCAGCGCCTAGCGTGCTTGTCGCTGTTGCGGAAATTAAGTCGCGGAATTGCAATCAGTCGGGCTCGGAACCGGTTTCTGTCCCGGCTGAGTCAGCGGATCTTGACGGGTACCGGGGTATGGACGAAGTGGCCGTGGATGATGGTGTTCGGAAGGCGAACAGGGCGATCGAGTGGTAGGGGAAGCAGCGGTATGCTATGCACGACGGTAAAGTCGGATGCAAATTTTTTAGTACCGTGTGGCGAATTTATATCGTCGGAAACCCGCATAAAAGGGGACGGTCTGTACCTTCCTTCGCCGGGTTCGGTGGTGCGGGCCTGTGACCTCACGCTTCGGGGGAAGGGATGATGATTCTCACAGGCAGGGCTTTCAGAATTGGATCCAAAATTTACAAGGGCGCATCTGTGGTCGGAACTACACGGCCCAAGTGTCGCGGCTATGTGGTGATTCTCGTACGGCCTTTGTGCCCGGTGGGCAATCCAATTGATCGGTCCGGCGCAAAATTGGCCCGGCCGGGCACCCCCCAAGGCTTTTGTGAAAAGCACCCCAAATAGATCAAATATCCATAACAAATTTTAGCATCACATACTATCAACAAAATATTTCTAGCAAATACTCATATCACATATCCGGAATTAATTCTAGCATTTGAGAAACCTTGGCATTTGCAAAAACAATAAAGGAGGAAGAGGAGGCATGTAACTTGCTATCTCGGGAGCGGAAGCGCGGAGAAGGAGGCCTAACTTGCTATCTCGGGTGCGGAGGAGGAGGCCGGCATGGGAGAGGAAGTGGAGGATGCAGAGGAAGAGTCCACCACGGAGGAGGTCGAGGAGGGCGTGGCAGCCGGAGCAGAGGGAGAAAAGAGCGTGGCGGTTTCCAGCGCGGAGAGCAGGATGTGGAGGCTTCTGGAAGGGACGAGCTTGAGAAGAGCGTGCTGGCCAGTGTAGAGGGAGAGGAGACCTGTCGACGATTGGTGAACCGGCGATCTTACGGTACTCGTGAGATGATGATTACTGGGGGGTAGGGACCTCTAGGGCCCAAGCGCCAAGAGATCTGACAGCAGGGAACAGCCCTTTTTATACAGGTTCGGGCCTCCCTTAGGATAATAACCCTACGTCCTGTTGCTATATATTGCTTGGGAACACGCTTTACAATGGGGGGTGAATGTTAGTGGCTACCCTAGGCCTAATCGTGGACTAAACTATCCTAAACCACCGGGCTCGACTCCTTCAAGGCAGTGGATCTTCTAGAGCTTCGTCTTCTGGAGATGCGACTAGATGTCTGGACCTAATTCCTTCTGTTCGATCTATTTTTCTCCCCCTCCCCTATGGGATCACTTATATAGGGGGTGTCCAAGGTCGTACCGGACGTGGACTTACGTCCGACTAGGACTCTGGTCTCCTTAAACGTCGGGATCGTCTTCCTAGTTCAAGGGGAGTCTTCTCTTCCCGAGAGGGGTTACCTTATCGTCCAGGGATCCTTCCCGGGTAAGCTGTACTTTCCTAAAGCCACGGGGATCTGTATACGGATACCCCTAATACGCGGGATGCCGTACTATTCATCATCAAGACCGTGCTCAGTGGAGGAGTCCGGTGGCGTTCAAGGCTATTGCGGAGCAGCATGTGGCGATGGAGGAGGAGGTTGTCACGGCCACGAATAGCCTCCCGGTGTCGGTGAGGGGCTTGTGCGACGACGGTGCTAGGGCTTGAGCAATGGCGGCGGGAGACTTAGCGGCTTTTTGATTGGGCCCGAAAGGAAAACTCTAGAGCAGTTTACATAAGAAGGATCATTGTAGGCGGTTTTATATGAGAACCGCCTGGGGATGTCATATTGCGGTCCTATACAAGATCCGCATGGGATTTTTTATTCCAAAATAATTTCACATTTAATTTAATGGTTTTTAGTTCATAAATTTGAATGATTCCTCTCCAAATTGAAAAGATTTTTTAATTAATTAATTTTGAATGACTTATATTTAAATTTAATAACTCTCACACAAATTGAATGAATTTTCTTTTAATTTTGTTATTTTGAATGATTTTCTCTCCAAATTGAATGGGATTTCCTTTTAATTTCATAATTTTAGGAGATTTCTCTCCAAATTGAATGGGTTTTTCTTTTAGTTTAATAATTTTCAATGATTTATCTCCTAATTGAATTTTTTTACTTTCACAATTTTCAATGATTTCTCTCCAAATTGAATAATTCTCACATCCTAATCCACATAAATACATATTAAACATCCCATTACAAAATCCACATGAACCCATATTAAACATCCCATTATGAAATCCACGTACGTAAATAAACACTAAACATGCTTCTACTTTTCTTCAAACATGTGTCGATGATGATCGTCGTGTATTTATGTAGCTTTGTCCTCACTTGGTTCTTCCGACCATTATGCCATCTCGAGTAGAAGGTATGTCGTCAAGTTGATTGTATTCAACCTCATTTACTACATCCTTAACTTCGACAATGCTCTTTTTTGAGTGCATAACTATGTGCTCCACTTATTTCAAGGGTCGGTTACATAGAAGATTTGATTAACTTGATTTACTAGCACAAATAGTTCATCTTTATATGCAGTACTTGTGAGGTCGACGGTTGTGAAGTTGTACTTTGACTTGTGAGAGATTGACCCAACGGCACTGAAATAGGAGAATCTTAATCTTTACGTAGTCCAACTTCCAAATCTTCTCTATGTACGCATAGTACAAACTCTTCTTCCCAGTTGTATCTCGAACATCTACGTGGACACCATTGTTTTGGTTTATGCTCTTCTGATCCTGAGCTCTCGTATAAAATATGTACACATTTATGTCCAGTCCTTGCAATATCAAAATTGTAAATGATGGTTCTTCTGCCAACCATGTTAATGAAAGTTACCTAATGATGATGAGACCATGACCCCTACAACTGCACCAGCAACAACCTCTACTTCCACTACAACCCTGGCTCAAGCTATGAAGGACAAGAGAAGGTTCATCAAGATCTTCAAGAGCTGGAGATGATTCAAGTTCAAGTTTTCGGGACAAGGAGGGACACCAAATGAAGAATTCTGGACACTGATGCCCCTACAATTGCTTGATGATAGAGGCCAAAGAGGGAACAAAGAAGACATCTAATAAAGCCCATCACCCAGACAGTCCGGATCGCTACTGGAAGTCCCGGACCCCAACTTGGAGGGTCCGATGTCAGTGCAGATTGCTTCTGGGGAGCCTGGACCTCAGCTTGGAGGGTCTGTATTTTGCCTGGACCCTCACCCGGACCTCAGCCTGGTGGGTCTAGATTTTACAGATCCGATCCAGATTTGGTAGTTAGAGTTCGTTTCAGTCAGGGATCTTATTTCCACCTGTAAATACCCCCCTAAGGTCCCTGTATTTCGTGGGTTTTGTTTAGATAAGAGTTTACCACTTGCAACATCGCGTCCATAAATTGTGTTCAACAACGAGTTGTAGCGATTGCTATCGGAACCCCAATTTATCGTTATACTGCATCTATGTCCGCAACTTCAGATTTCTTCTTCATAGTTCATGTTTGTTATTCGATTGCTTGCAGGCATTAGAACCTCGTGTTGAAGGTTGACCGTCTTCTCAACATCGTCAATTGCGTTCAAAGTTGGTTTTAGCGATTGCTAAAGCGTACCGTCATCGCATGGTTATAGTCGGATCGTTAAAGTCATATCCACTCAAATCGATCTCGCGTTCTCTTTGGAAGACCATGAAATGAGCTTGATTAATAACCTTCCAGTCAAGATTGATATATTCTTACCCATGGTCTTGATACCCTCAAGACTCCCCTCACGGTGAGATTTAGGTAAACCATTGGGTTTACTGTAGCCATATAGTCGATGCAGAACGCAGCGACCTCTTCGCTTGCATAGCCTTCTATGGAATTAGGATTCCAATGTAGCTCTCAATGGGGACTTGCTACGTAGGAACACGGGCCCCCACCACTTTATCTCTCTCACAAAACATATAGTGAGATGGACCATGATATCGAAGAACGATGAGATGAAATACATTCCGAACTAACATAGAGTTGTTACCACCTTCTTCTGAAGATCATCCAGTTCGAAGGGATCGATGAGCTTCTGAGAAATTTTATTAAAGAAATAACACAAGCTCATGATTATCTTTCAAACCTTATAGACAGAATATTTTAAATTACAAACGAGAGCATCTGAGCCATCAGCACATGATAATTATGAGACTTCAAGACAATCAATTTCAAATCTCCCATCAAAACAAGTCTTCTAATATTGGAGGAGTAGCCATAAGGAGCTTTCACACCATGCTAGAACTAGCACAACTCTCTTCATTCAGCCTTGGACAAATTATAACAAGCAGCTTCGCAGAATATCCAGTCAATTTTAGTTTCTTTTTGTTGTAACTACTTTCTAATTCACATATTCAGCAAGTCAAGCCCTGTTTTAAGGTCATCCTTTGTTTTGTCCTTGATGTTCAATAATAGACCAATCATGCTATCACATACATTCTACTCTACGTGTTTGATGTTGATGCAGTGATGAACTTGTAGGTGCTCCTTCTAGAATCGACCTCTTCTTCCATACGACCTTCTCACATGTAGGTTTGACTTTCCCTTCCCGTTCCATAGGTAAAATTGATATCCTTAACTATATCATATACATCTTCATCGTTAAATTATCTGAGAGGTGTAACGTTTTTGTTTCCTCTGTCAAATTGTTTCTTCCTTTGACGGTACCGGTGATCCCTTCAAAGGAACCTACGGTGACACATTTACACGGTTTTCCCTAAGTACTTAAGCCACACACTCGCAGTATCATCCAATCAATTCGTACATGCTTCTTCCTCTTTCGTACTCTGCCCCGAGAGGTTAGTAAGGGCAGGATTATCATTTACGGTGCAGAACAGCAAGCTGCACATATTGATGTTCTCTCGCTTGTGCGCCTCAAATACCTCTACCCCATTGGTCCACAGTTTTTCGATATCATCCATTAATGACTCAAGGAAAACAATTATATCATATGCAGGATGCTTCGGTCCTTGCACAAGTATCGACATCATAATTTACTTACGCTTCATGCACAACCAAGGAGGAAGGTTGTGACGACTGCTCATGTTTTTGAAAGGATTCATTCTATCTATGCTCAATGCAAACCTTATGTTTCTTACTTCCCTGCCAAATTCTTTAAACTTTCTATTAATGTTTTCTCCACTAGGTCGAATCAAAAGGGTGTCTAAGCTTTTCATCATTTTTGTGCTCATCAGCCTACCAATGCAACTATTTTATATTCTTTGGGTTCGCAAAAAATGCTTCAGACGGGGAATTATAGGAATGTACCACATCACCTTAGATGGAGTATTTTTTTCACCTCATTATCCTCATCCTCATTTAGTTGATCCTTACACTTGTATCGGGATGACTTGCACACTGAACATATATGGAGGTTTGCATATTCTTTGTGGAAGAGGATACAACCATTCAGACAAGCATGTATTCATTATATTTCCATCCCTAAGGGAAAAATAACCTTCTTGTTTTAGGTAGTTGTGGGAAACTTGTTTCCCTCCGGAAGCATGTCCTATAAAAGACCTAACAACGCCGTGAAACTCTTGTCCAATCACCCATTGCTTGCCTCCAGTTTCACAGTTCAAGCACGGATAATAACTTTGTCTACTTCGTCTTGCATCTCTCGAATAAAGGTTTCTCCAAGTTTCTCATCAGGACTTCAAATTTCTCATACTTCTGCATATCACGGTTCCTTCTGCATGACGTATCATCTCATCCGTATGGTCACGATCGTCCAACGACATATCTTCATCTGAATCAGAATCGACATCATCTGCTATATAGTTCTCTTCATCCGCGATGTCGTCATAACCACCTGCCTATATCGTCTGTTCTTCACCATGATTTGCTCTACATGTGTACCGCTCTTCGAAACCCCTGTAAATCAACTAGTTTTGGATCTGCTCTGATTTATCAAACGTATACAGGTTCTCGCAATCTTTGCATGAACATCAAATATATTGTTCGTGTTCAACTTATCCTCATCCACAGGTCTTATGAACTCCGACACACCATTAAGGTACTTGATGATGAGTAGTACGATTCTACCGTATACGGAGATAGTATCCGTGACGATGACATGGCACCCGGGTATCATTAAGGAGGACGAATCCGGCTCTCTAGACATGGGATGGGCCGGGCCGGCTACTCAGAGTCTGACTTCTACACGGGGGCACCTCACCAACGTGGAGTACAAGACAAGGATAAGTATCAAACCGACAATCCCGGATTCTGTTGTAACCAACCAGGAAACCAATCTGTAAGCCGACTCGGACTGCTGTAACCCTACCCCAGCCATCTATATAAGGCCTGGTAGGGGAACTTCCGATCAGTAAGCTTTTAGTCGTATGCTATCTCTATTGTTTCATAGCTCAAGCAACCTCGAGATCAGCTCTCAAGGGCTTGCGGTACTCGGGATTCAAGCTATACTAGCCACCGAACACAGGACGTAGGGTATTACCTCTCCGCGAGGGCCTGAACCTGTCTAAATCTTGTCTCCCGTGTGCACCCATCCGGATTTGCTGTGCTCACGCCACCCCATATTCAGTATTGCCGGAATAATACTCCGATAGTTGGCGCGCCAGGTAGGGGAAGTGCACATAGATCCATCTGCACGAGTCCGGATGGGTTCCGTCAACAACAACGGCGTTTTTGTCCCAGGAAGCGTCATGAGATTCGCTTCCTTGGACGTGGTTCTGGATCCTGGACAGCTGTTCCAATTCGACAAATTGGACTTCATCGCCGATAAAACCGGCAAGCTTCACCTCTGCTACTCAGCAACCCGTCGATCAGCGGAGGCTTCATCAGTTTCTTTGCTCGTACTCACCCCTGAGTCCGCGCCTTCGACCCCTTTCCTTAGGGACGAGGCTACGCCGAGATCGGATCTGCTTTTCGCGTGCGGGTTCTCACCCGTCGGACAGAGGTCCCGACTGGTGGGCGCCAACGATTCTCTCCTCCGCGTCCTCGAGTATAACTCGGACAAGTACGAGAGCTCGGGCAGTCACCACCCGTCCCGGGAGGTCTTTATGGCCAACCCCGACTCGCTGGGCAACAGAGATGACCAATCAGTCCCCATCATGGAGCAAACGCCTGCTGAGCTTGAAGCCACTCGGCTCCGCCTCCTCGCCAAGGAGGAGGAGCTGATCGAGCAGCAGACTAGGCTTGCCCGTCAACATGATGAGCAACTGCGCAACGATGACATGAGGGCTCGAGGAGGCCAAGTCCATAACGAATTCCGCATGCGTGAGAAGGACGGGGTTCCAATATTCCCACTTCCTAGTCACAACATCGTCGCTGCCACGATGGCGGCATGCGCCATTAATGTCCCAGAAGGTACCCCGGGACATGACGAACTCCGGCGACTCCGCATCCTGCTAGAAGAAACAGTTCTTCAGCAGGCCGAAGCCTCTGGAGACCATGCGGGCTCCTCAGCAAGTGCTAGGAGTCGGCGCTCTACACCCCCAGAAGCCCACTGGCCGCGGAGGGTCGCCATGCAAACCCCGACCGTCATCAGTGGGCTGGAGCGGTTCACAACCGACTCGGGCCTAATCGTGACGCATGAGGCACCATAGCCGCACGGAACCGTGCCCGACAGGACGCGGACAAAAATGCTCGCCGAGCCAGGTCGGTCCATAGCCGACTCGGATCGGCCCGTGATGCGCGGAACCCTGCCGATGCCAGACGGAACGATCATCGAGATCCCGAGAGGGATAATCGCAGCAATCGCCACGGTGACAGCAGTGCGACCAGCCGTGGCCGTTCTCCGATTGCCTCCGGCATGGGGTATGCAAGCCCGAAAGCATTCGGCACCCGTATCCGCAGCGTCATCTTCCCATCGCGTTTTCGGGTCACCGGCATCGACAAATACACGGGCGAGACTCGGCCAGACATCTGGCTGGCCGACTATCACACGGTGTGCAGAACCAATGGTGGCAACGACTATGTCGCAATCCATTATCTGCCGCTGTTTCTAGCCAACTCAGCGCGAGCTTGGCTCACCAGCTTACCTCCGGGTTGCATCCAGTCATGGAGTGACCTCGAGACCCTCTTCGTGAACAACTTTCAGGGCACTTACAACAGGTCCGGGAATGCGTGAGATCTCCACAGTTGTATCCAAGAGGCGAATGAGACTCTCCGGGAATACAGTCAACGTTTCTCCAAGAAGAAGAACTCTTTACCAGAGGTCCGAGAAGGTGATGTCATCACCGCCTTCTCCAAAGGTGTTCGAAGCACTGACCTCATCCACAAGATAGCGCGCAAGAACCCTCAGACTACGCGCGAGCTCTTCGATATCGCAAATAACTTTGCCACTGACGAAGAGGCTGTCCGCAGTGCTACCAAAGACGACAAGGGCAGGAGCAAGGGCAAGGCGTCCGAGTCCCCCAGTCGGGATACTCACCCCGAGTCATCCAGAAAGAAACATCGGAAGCGCAAGGGCGGAGATCTTGTTGCTGCAGCCGATCGCGCTCTACCGCGCCGGCCTCAGCGCAGCAACGCGACTTTTGAAGAGATGATGAGCCAGCCGTGTCACTTCCATGGACCCATGTCCAACCACGTGACGCGTGACTGCAATCTCCTGAAGAATTTGTACAAGCCTTACGTCCCTAACCGGAACAAGAAAGAGCCTCCTCAGGATGAAGGCGACGAGTTCCCGAAAGAGACTACTTGTCTGATGATCTTCGGCGGACCCGACGACTATGAATCCAAGCGCCGCCAGAAGCTCACTAACCGAGAGGTCAACGCAGTGGAACCGGCCGTGCCCCGGTACCTGTGATGGTCCGAGTCCGTGATTTCTTTCGGCCACTCGGATCACCCCGACTACATCCCCCACCCGGGAAGATTCCCCTTGGTGGTGGACCCGATCGTCTGCGGCGTCCGCCTCACCAAGGTCCTCATGGACGGTGGGAGCGGTCTTAACATTCTCTATGTCAACACTCTTGACAACATGAAGATCTCCCGCTCCGAGATCAAGCCGGCTGGTGCCCCCTTCCACAAGAGTCTTATCAGTCCCTCACGATCTCCCTGCAAACAACCAGAAGGCGAGCTCTAATGGAGGCCACTCGGGAAACTTGCCCAGGGGAGAGAGCCGACAGCAACCAGATCGTGAAGGACTCGGGGGGCTACTGACGATGACATGGCACCCGGGTATCATCAAGGAGAACAAATCCGGCCCTCTAGACATGGGATGGGCCGGGCCGGCTACTCAGAGTCCGACTTCTACACGGGGGCACCTCACCAACGTGGAGTACAAGACAAGGATAATTATCAAACCGACAATCCCGGATTCCGTTGTAACCAACCAGGAAACTAATCTGTAAGCCTACTCGGACTGCTGTAACCCTGTCCCGGTCATCTATATAAGGCTTGGTAGGGGAACTTCTGATCGGTAAGCTTTTAGTCGTATGCTATCTCCATTGTTTCATAGCTCAAGCAACCTCGAGATCAGCTCTCAAGGGCTTGCGGCACTCGGGATTCAAGCTATACTAGCCACCGAACACAGGACGTAGGGTATTACCTCTCCGCGAGGGCCTGAACCTGTCTAAATCTTGTCTCCCGTGTGCACCCATCCGGATTTGCTGTGCTCACGCTGCCCCATATTCAGTATTGCTGGAATAATACTCCGACAATCCGTATACAATACCCTAGATACCCAAAGCAGCTGATGTGTTCGTGAAGGACTCTAGGAGATAGAGTAACTATCCACAAGAGACCAGATACCCTTTAAATAAGAATGTCTATTCCTATGTTTAGGGATGATTGGAGTTCTAGTTGAAGACGACTCCTTACCCAGTACGGGGTACCCTCTATAAAAGGAACTAGAAGGCCCTGCGGAGAAGGCATCTCTTTCAACTTATACATCTTGGAAGAGGAATCCCTAGCAGATCAGCCCAATGAGATTCTCGGCTAGTTGTAGATCTCATCTAGGCTAGCCACTAACTTTTTCCCTTGTACTGTATTTCGATGTTCAATATATACACATAGGATGTAGGGTTGTTATCCTGATGGAAGCTCAAACCTGTCTAAAATTGTTGTACTATGGTACCTTAACATGGTTCGATACGGCCCCAAAGTGTCCCTACCCCATCACTCTTTTTTTATCACGAATCAGACCCTCTGGTCATAGGGTGGGCCGGGCCGACTACTCGGAGTCCGACTTCTACACGGGGGCGCCTCATCACCTTGGAGTACAAGACAGGGATAAGCACAAATCCGGCAATCCTGGATTCTGTTGTAACTAATTAGGTAACTAATCTGTAAACCGATCCAGACGCTTGTAACCCTACCCTGGTCACCTATATATACGTGTATGAGAAGGTAGTAAAAATCATACCGATCGGGAGACCCCTACTAGGCCTTATATAGGTGACCAGGGTAGGGTTACAAGAGTCCGGATCAGTTTACAGATTGGTTACCTAATTAGTTACAACAGAATCCAGGATTACCAGATTTGTGCTTATCCCTGTCTTGTACTCCAAGGTGATGAGACGCCTCCCGTGTAGAAGTCGGACTCCGAGTAGTCGGCCCGGCCCACCCTATGACCAGAGTAGGGGTGAAAACGGATCGGAATATTTCCGGAAATCCGGAGCAAAACGGAAACGGAAATCATCGAAAACGGAATTTTTCGGAAATATTCGGAACGGAAACGAAATCGGATAATTTTTATCGGAATCGAAATCGGAAACGGAACAGTTGTTTCCGTCGGAAACGTGAACGGAATCGGAATTTCCGGATACGGTTAATTCGGAAATTCCGAAATTTGACTCAGCCCAGTAGCCCACAAGGCCCAGTCCGTTAATCCTCAAATCCTCAAATCCTCAAATCCCTATCCCTTTGCCGGTTGCCCCTTTGGCCCTTTCTGCTGGCTGCTGCCGACGCAATCCCGCCGCCGTCCCTGGTCCCTGCCGCGGTGCCGCTCGCCCGCTCCTAGCCGACGGTCTGCCGGAGTACCGGCTGCCATCAAGCCCCTCCGCGGCTCCGCCCTAGGCGTCCTCGTTTCGGCGTGCTCCTTGCGGTGGCGGTGGAGCTCCAAGGCCTGCCGACCTGCCGTGGCGTGAGGAGCACCACCGGCAACCGCCACTCGCCAGTGCCCACCGGCAACCGCCACCCCTGGTCAGATCCGCCGCGACGTCGTGCCGTCGCCTCTCCTGGAGTCTTGCTCCCGCCACACTGCCACGCCCACGCGAGCCGCTTGACCAAGTCGCTGCCGTGGCCGCCAAGTGCCGCCGCCGGCCACCCCGTCCGCCTAAAGCCCTAAACGCTAAGTGCCGCTGCCGTGGCGAGTCACTGAGGTAGGGTTTGCTCCAACCTCCAATTCTCCCTCTCTTTATTCGGTAATCAGAAGCATGTATTGCATCTTATGATTTTCAGAAATACTGCTATACCTCTTGTGCAGTTGTGCTATACCTCTTTATTTGGTAATACTGCTATACCTCTTGTGCTCACTTTCATCTTCATAAAGATTTTCAGAAATGGGAAGACAAGTTGGGATATGCTTTGTGACTATGTCTGATCAGCTACAGAATCACTGACTGCATCAGATGGTGGTGGGCTCATCTCCTTTTTTCACCATTAGCAATGTCCATTACTGGAACATGATTCGTTGCTGAATCATTTGATAAATTGTAAGAGTCAATCACATAACTGATTGAAGGTTCACCAGATTCTTTTCTCATTGATGATCTGTAGATTTGAAAATAATTGGGCATAAGTCATAAACATAACATATTGTGCTGTATAGATCAGTAGCTTCTCATGGTTTACCGTTAGCCATCTTGTATGCTCCAATGTATTCTGTACCTACACACTATATATGCACACATTTCATCCCTATGACTTTGAGATATGTAATTAGCTCTAGACTTGTATCATTATATGCTCTTCTTGTACTACTGTGCTAACAAACTCTCCAAATTGATAGTGTTAGATTGTTATGGTTTTTGTAGGATATAGCAGCCAAGAAAAAAGAGTTCAGGAAGTCATGGACCAAGTTGCAAGTAGTAGTGCAAGTGCAAGTGCGACATCGCCAGTCTTGTCTGTACCATTGATGGAGCCCTCCGATGCTAATCCAATTCCTGATATTATTGCTGCGGCTGCTATTCCAAGTGTGGATTTGACCAATGAAACCGACAATCAGGACATATCTCCTCCTGGGAAGAGAGTTAAGAAAAGCACATCTATTGTTTGGGACTACTACACCAAGTATAAAGTTACGGTGAAAGACCCGAATGGCAATGATGAAGTTCAACTATGGGCTAGTTGCAACAAAAAAGGGTGCACCTACAAAGGTCGGGCCGAGAGCACTAGAGGCACATCGGTTTTTAAAAGCCACTTGAAAAACAAGCACTCTATCACAGTTGGACAGCAAATACTCAATCTGAAAAAGGGTGAAGGCGACAATTCCAGTGCATCAGTTGAGACTTATAGGTATGATGAGGCTATTAGTTTGAAGAAATTTTATCTTGCAATTATTATGCATGAATATCCCTTCAATATTGTTGAGCATGAGTACTTTGTGGACTTTATCAAGTCTTTGCGCCCATCATTTCCAATTAGAAGTCGTATTACTGTGAGGAAAGATATATTGAATATGTTTGTGGAGGAAAAGAAGAAATTATATGAGTACTTTAAAACACTCCAATGCCGTTTTAGTACAACAATGGATATGTGGACATCTAACCAAAACAAAGGTTACATGTGCATCACGGTGCATTGGATAGATGACAATTGGTGTATGCAAAAAAGGATAATTAAGTTCATGCATGTTGAAGGACATCATTCAGGAAAAAATTTGTGCTTGCAGTTTTATGATAGTATAGTGGACTGGAATCTTGATAGAAAGTTGCTTGCACTTACTTTAGACAATGCTGCATCAAATGATAAATGTGTTCAGGGGGTTGTAAGCAAGCTCAATAAGATATCCCCATTAATCTGTGATGGAATATTTTTTCATGTGAGATGTATGAATCACATTTTAAACCTTGTTGCCCAAGATGGTTTGAAGACAATTGCACAAGCCATTGCAAACATTAGAAACACAATTGCAATTGTGAAGAACTCTACATTGCAGTATGAGGAGTTTAAGAAGTGTGCTTCAGAGTGTGACTTGGATGTGACAAAGGGTCTCTCCTTGGATGTTCCTACAAGGTGGAATTCTACATACCTTATGTTGAAGAATGCAATTTACTATCAAGATGCATTTGGTAGGCTCTTTCTTCGACATAGAAGTAAATATATGAAATATGCTCCAACTTCAAATAACTGGGCTATGGCAACATCAATATCTGCATGCTTGAAGCCATTTTTTGATGCTACAGAGCTATTCTCAGGTACTAAATATCCAACTGCAAATCTGTTTTTCAGAAAGTTTTGTCAAATTAAGATTGCAATCGCAGAATGGTGTGAGAGCTCCGATGTAGTGATTAAGGCCATGGCACATTCTATGAAAATTAAATTTGATAAGTATTGGGAAAAGTCAAATATGGCACTTGCTGTAGCATGCTTCTTTGATCCTAGATACAAGAATAATGTGATACAATACTATGCACCATTGATTTACTCGACCACTTCTATGCAAGAGATTGATAAGTGTACTAAGGTCGTTAACCAGTTGTTCGAAGCTTATGTTTCTACTTCAAAGAAAGCAACATATAGTGCTAGCGCTACTAATCTGCAGCAAATGAGTTCTCAACTTGATGATGTTGATGAGGAGGATGATCTTGACATGTTCTTGCATAGCATTAGTGAATCTAACCATGGCACCAAAAGTGAGTTACAAGTTTACTTGGAGCAACCTCTAGCATCTAGGAAAGACAAGGATTTTGACATCTTGTTATGGTGGAAACTCAAACAAGGAGAGTTTCCTATTCTCTCCCGGCTTGCTCGTGATGTATTGTCTATTCAAGTCTCGATGGTTGCTTCAGAGTCAGCATTTAGTGCCGGTGGACGGGTTGTTGATCCATTTCGCACCCGTCTTGATCCTGAGATTGTGCAAGCTTTAATTTGTACTAAAGATTGGACTGCAGCTTCAAAAGGTAACCTTTCAGTTTTGCTTCAATGGTTTCCTCTAGAAAAGTACCATGTTTGTTTTATTAAATTTGTGTGTAAAAAAGAATTAGCCTATAGAGAAGTATCATGTTTGTTAATATTAGAGCATTGAGCATGTGTATTAAATGCTTGACTAATCATTCAGGTGGTAACATTGCATCTATCATCAGTGAGTTAGACATGGAGAGCCTTGAGCGGCGTTTTACGAGCTTGGTGGAAATGGTTTGTCTTTCCTTATCTAATATTGAAACTCACTTTGTAGTCCCCATGTGATAATTAACAATAGAACATTAATATTTCTATATGTTTGCCTCTGTAGCTGGAGGAGCAAGACAATGCAAATGATAATGATATAGAGGAGGACGACATGATGGAGGAAATGTAGGCATATTAGAACTTGGAAGATTGTAGCTGTTTATTATTTTCTTTGTGCACCGACTCTCTTCATTCGTGGACTGTTATTTAATATTTTAGAAGTGAACTATGATGTGTGATAATGGTATGGACTGTGATGTGTGATATTCTTATGGACTGTGATGTGTCACGTGTGGACCATATGACTCATGTTTTTGATGTCATTTTACTGTCGTTATGCTGCTTAATTTTTATAATGAATAATGTATTAATGATATTATAACTTACGAGCATTAGAGAAATTGAAACAGCTTGTTGTTTTTGTTCTATTGTCGTGAATGGTATTTCCGTTTTTGTCCCGATTAATATCCGTTTTTATTCCGTGTTCGAACCGTATTCGTTTCCGACGATATCCGCATCCGTATCCGAATCCGGGGTTTCCGAATCCGTTTCCGATTCCGTTAAAAAAATCAAAAACAAATACGGTAGAGCTAATATCCGACCGATTCCGATCCGTTTTCACCCCTAGCTGTATGCATGCATACACATGCACACACAAGCCCCTCTTTGGTCGTAAATCACGACCACACGTATGTACTATACACCCTGCATGCAGATGGTACGTAGCACATACGGTTCTCGATCGGCTTCAGCGCGACGCCACCAGCCTCAGGCAGGCGCGCTTCTTGGCCTCGAACGCCGCCGGCAGCAGCTGCTCGAACCTCTCCAGGAACGCCGCCCACCCCTCGCCGGTCAGCTCCCCGAACGACCGGGACGCATCGATGGACTCCTCGGCTTTCTTGCAGAGGGCCTCGAGCGCGCTCAGCCCCTCCTCCAGCGACGAGAACTCGCGGGTCATCATGTCGCCGATGTTGGCGAGGCAGAGCCCCGCCGCGGCTGCGCGCTGGAGGAGGATGGTGCAAAGGGTGAGGATCCGGATGGCAGGCTCCGTCAGGGACGGCAGCTCCGCGCGGAGAAGCTCGGCGTCCTTGAAAGGGTCCAGCGACGCGACGTACTCCAGCTCGGCGGCGGAGAATGGCCGCGACGACTGCGGCCAGTGCAGCCACTCGAAGTACGGGTCCTCGAGCTGTTCCGGGAGGCAGAGGCCATGGTCGATCGGCACGAGCTCCAGCGGCGCCGACGTGCTGCCGTCGGCGGCGCACTCGCTGGTCGGCGGCTTCTTGACGAGGATGTTGCCAGCGTGGCGGTCGATGTTGAGGAGGCGGACGTCGAGTATGCCGACGCGGTGCACGGACTCTACCGAGAAACGCGACGGGCCGAGCTCACCGGCGTCATAGTGGTGAGCCACGAAGCGCTGGATCGACGCCATGGTCGTCTCCATCTCGGGGCGCGATATCTTGATCAGAGCGGTCGGCGCCACACTGGCGAAGCCGTCGTGGTCGAGGAGGAACGCGGCCACCTCTCGCAGCACGGCCTGACTCGTGTAGCCACCACCGCTTGACGCCGGCGACGCATCGTCGAGCGGCTTTATCACCGCCACGTGCTCGCCGGAGCGGCCGTCGTTGAGAAGCAGCGCCCCACCGAGGCCGCTCTGCGCCGGCACGAGCCGCGTCCCTGACGCGATGGCGCCCGCGGCCTCTGTGATGAGCTCGTGCACGCCGGGGGCATGGCGGCCTGCGACGATCTCCACGCGCGTCATCTTCTTGTCGTCGGCGGGCTCCGCGTTGTCGTCGGAGGCGGATGCGACGGTCGTGAAGCACGGGGAGGAAAGGCTCCGGCGCCGCGAGGACAGGACGGTGTGGGCCATGCGCTCCTGACGATCCCGATCGAGCTGGGCCTGCGCGATGGAGTGCAGGCGGTAGTGCCGGCCGCGGACGGCGTGGGGCTTGAGGTCGTGGCAGTGGCCGACCGCAATCGCCATCCGGTGGTGGTGGTGGTGGCGGGGCAGTAGCCGGTGGCAATGGCCGGCTACTCACAGATTTCCATGGATACAAGCAACTTGCGCTCAGATCACTGCATATAGGAAAACCAGAAGTGCAACAACAATGGCGATAGGATCGGACATGCGCGTACCTTCGTTTGTGTTCCTGGCTTGCTACGACATGATGTCAATCGAGAGCTAGCTAGCTACTACATCCACAGAGTGATCAGTAGCAGCCGTCACAGCCGGGAAGGGACAACGGCCACGACCAGTACTCGGCGGTGAGGGCAGGGGCAGACGAAGGCATGGCAGTGCGGAATTTGACGCTTCCTCAGGGCCAGATTCGATCGAACGGATCAAGGCAGCGTCAGGGAGAAGAGACGTGTTCTTCCCCCGCCGGCCGGCTGACTATCACCCACACCGTCGCTCGCCGTCGCCCTCGATCTCCCTCTGTCCAATCCCTTTCTTGATTGCTACTTAGGGTGTTAGTAGATATAGGAATCTACGCAGCTTTGTTCTTCTTCCCCTTCCCTCCGCTGCGGCTGGGAAGGAAAGGAATGAGAAGAAAGAACTCGGCGAAGTTGTCTATTTTTGCAACCCGAGGGAGCCATGGAGATGTATATAGATCGATCATGCTGTTGCGCTTCTATTCCAGCCAGCTAAATTTGGCTATGGCTGTCCGTACTGTACGTACAGGTCCGCGGGCAAAACAAGGGCGACCGCCCAGAGCCCTCGCTTATAGGGTCAACTCGCTATATGGATTTCTTACTCTCAAAAGTTATTATTTTTCAAACGATCGAGTCTATAGTTATAGAAAAAACGTTTTGCTAATTCTGAGTCGCTTGGAATTTTTGTAATTTCGGTCACCTAAAGTTGCACGATATTTAGCCTAAAATTGCAGTCCTGAAAGTGTACAATTTTAGTAAAAAGTTACTGTAATTTTTAGTCTATAAAAATTACATACCATTTAGCTTAAAACTGCAGTCCTGAAAGTCCTGTAATTTTAGTGAAAACTTACTGCATTTTTTTAATCCGTAAAATTACACATCATTTAGTGGAGATAAGGGTTGTTGGATGTTGATTCAAGAGAGAATTCCACATATGCCACTCAAAATATGATCGGTTCCAAATATGCCACTGAAAAAGTCCGTCTTCCAAATATGCCACTAAAATTTTGCACCGGTTCCATATATGCCATTGACGTCAGTTGACCGTTAGTTGACCGCTAGTTGGCCATTAAGTAGCTATTGAAAAGACAGTTTTGCCCTTTATGTTGTCTTTTATATATGTCACTTTGTAATAAATGTTAAATGTTACAAAAATATCAGAAAATATTTTCTCTAATATATGTAAAAACATGCACACAAACACAGCTATTATATTTACTACAAAGTAGTATATATGAAAAACAACACAAAGGGCAAAACTGTCTTTTCAATAGTCACTTAACGGTCAACTAGCGGTCAACTGACTTCAATGGCATATATGGAACCGGTGCAAAATTTCAGTGGCATATTTGGAAGAGGGACTTTTTCAGTGGCATATTTGGAACCGGACAAATTTTGAGTGGCATATGTGGAATTCTCTCTTGATTCAAAGGCTTAAAAAGTGACTGAGAGTTAAAAAAAATTCAGACTACTGAGAAATAGACAACTTCTAAAAAAATTGTTAACTTTATATTAGATATAGAAATGTACAATTTCTCAGTTGCACATCTCTAAACTTAAAGTTCTACGTAATTTCTAAAAGAACGCAACTAACCAATCAACGATTAGATGAAGAATTAATATCCAAAATGGTTGATTTAAAAATAATAATTTCACAGTCAATTTAGAAATAATTTCATATGGGAGCTATTTATTTATGCAAAGACAGTTATTGCTCAAGTGATCCATGTGAATAATGTGGGGATTGGGGATGGTTGCAGAAGTTTGATCAACTTGTTACCATGGACAATCACCACTCATGAGGTTACGAAATTGTGGGGGCATGATTCATTTACCATATTTACAATTTGATGTTCATTTTTGCAATCAGACGGGTGCGGAAACTTTGTAAGATTCAATGATTTATCTCTATTAATATGTCACAACTACAGAATAGGTCATCCACGACCCCTTATCACAAGTGTTTTTTCAAAAACTACCTGTGGTAAAGCATATGACAGACGGTTCGTACAACACACCATCTAGGTTAACTCCCAGCAATGTGAATCATCTGTGATGAGCAAATATCGTAGAACAGCCTACGATATTGGACTACCATATCACAAACGGTTTTTTAGAACAATCTACGATCAGGGGGATATCCCCATTTCTTACCGGCCGATAGCTTTCCCCAATCTGAGCCTTGTTTTAATTCTCAGTTCTTACACAGTGGCGGTGGCAACTCCAGCAATTTTGCGGCTTGGAGTTCAATTGGTGCAAAAGAACCGTTGATTTTGGAGAGATATTGCATACTTACATGTTATTGGTGATCTAAGGTTAGTGAGTGAGATATAGTTTGGTGAGGAGAGAGTGTGTAGATCTAGAGCTTGATATGAGGCAAATTTTATTTGTTTTGTTGATCTTAAGGCTATGAATTGGTCGCATTGCATTACATTGAACATGTTGCTAGCTAATTAGGGTGGCAAAAATAGAATTGCAGATGGTTTAGATATTGTATACAAGAGAAATGTAGCATATATAATTAATTAATTTATTTAGATTTGATTTTTATTGTTCATTATTTAAATTGTACTTCTCACAAATATAAATTGTAATTCTTGGTATTTTGTATGCTTTGTAAATAGCAATTAACCTTGTTAATAAAATGAACTATTGAGAATCTTTAGATATAGTCAAAAGCTACATATCAATGACATAATTAATTAATATTATATTTATTAATTTAGTCTTATTAAACTGTACTTGTCATAAATAAATTTTATAATTGTTTAGCTTGTAAATTAATATTGTATAAACTAATTTACTCTTCCTAGCTACTTTGTGACATGCACGTACAATAACCCTCAACATTTAACACGAATTAATTTTTTTACGCGTAGCATAAATGGACGGAAGTTGGATGTACGATGGTCATAACTTAACTGAAGAGTATTGTCAACAATTGTTAAACCGCCAATCTTAATATTCGTGATAAAAAAGAGTGATGGGGTAGTGATGATGATATGACACCCGGGTATCATCAAGGAGGACGAATCCAGCCCTCTGGTGATACAGCTCTGTCTGGAAGCGTACGTAGGTCGAGGCCCGTACGTGTACGTGAGCTTGTACCGTAACATGCTATAGGGAGCAGCTCAGGAACGATCTTCCGAAGTTGACCTTAAAGTTATTAGCAATGCCAACCCAATGCATTGAACAACAAACATTAATTGCAATCTCTCCGCTGTCTCCGCTGATATATGCTCCCGCGTTTAGAATTATAAGAGGTATTTTAACTACCTAAGTTCATATTTTGATTATAATTATTTCTCTAGAACCTTTTTAATAATTATAAAATCATGATATATTATTAGATTAATTATTGGTCAAAGCTTCAATTTAGACAATTAGAGTATGTCTTATAATTTTGAAAAAAAAATTATGACGTACAATTCTAAACAAAAGTCTTAAAATTTTGGACAAAGGGAGTATAAAATTATATAATCTGATTTGCTATTTGATGGGTCGACTAGGTATTTTTTCAAATGATTAGCCGATTTTTTCCTACTTCACCTGCTGATTTAGGGGGGTGTTTGGTTGGACTAGAGCTTTTTCCAATGGAAAAGTTCTCAGAAGCTCAACCAAACACCCAGCTTATGGACAGCTTTTTGCAACATCCCATTTGGCTTATACATGGAAAATGGGCCACTGCGGGAAGCCGGCCGGGAGCAGCTTCCCGCAGTGGTCACTTACGTCCTGCGGGAATTGCCCTCCGAGTTTGAAGGAAAATTACGGCCGGATGCCATTCGAGTCCCGATCCCCTTCTCATCTCGCAGCGGCGTCGCCTCCTCCGCCAGTCCGCCTCCGCCTCACCCTCCCCTCGTCCGGCCGCGACGTGCTGATCCGGGGTCGCGACGTGCTCCCCCTCCGCCCTCCGCCTCCGCCTCTCCATCCCCCGCCTCCTCGTCCAGATCTGGCGCCGGGACGTGCTCCCCTCCCCCGCCTCCCTCTCTGCCCTCCGCCTCCCCCTCCCCCGCCTCCCTCTCTGCCCTCCGCCTCCCCCTCCCCCACCTCCTCGTCCAGATCCGGCGCCGCGAAGTGCTCCCCCTCCCCCCGCCTCCCCCTCTGCCCTCCGCCTTCCCCTCCCCCCTCCTCGTCCAGCTCCGGCGCCGCGACATGCTCCCCCTCCCCCTCCACCCTCCGCCTCCCCCTCTGCCATCCGCCTCCCCCTCCCCCGGCTCCCCCTCTAGATCCGGCGGTGCGACGTGCTGCTCCCGCACGGCGTCCGACGCCGCGTCATCCTCCGGCACATCCGTGGCGAGCAGCAACGCTGCATTTGTCGCCGGCCTACAACAAAGCCGCGTCGTCCTCCCGCAGGGCCACGCCGAGCACGGAGGCCGGCGTCGTCGCCGGGTGGCACGTACCCCAGCTAGTCCTCCCGCACACCGACGTCGAGCATCAACGACTCGTTCCTCACCGGCCAACACGAACCAAGGCTCCTCCTCCCGCAGAGCCAGGCTAACCGCACCGTCAAGCTTGCCTGGAATGGTAATTCCTTGAAGATACTCGTATGATCTTATATGTTTTCCTTTGAGAAAAAGAGAGTATAATGCATGAAAATTCTGATTCATGATGAGCTCCATTTGCTTCAGTCCAAGACAAAGATGTAAAATGTTTTATGTTCTCTATTTTCATGATGAGCTCGATTTGCCTATGTACAATGTATCCATTGCTTCATGAATCAATGCTTTTGTTGTATCATAATCAGATGTTTGTATCCGTTGCTTCATGAATGATTTTGTTGTATCATAAGCTAGATTGATGTAGGTCAATTAGCTGAAAATATGTGGACTGTACAACCTAATTTCTTGACTGATTGAACCAAAGTTCACATACTTTTGCCTGGTACAAAACTGGTGTTCCTGTGAGTGCAAACAGAAGGTTAAAAAGGATATTTCTCACCACTGAACTTGTATGTACGTAGCAACAGATTGGTACAAAACTGGGAGCTCATGGATCATCCATTTGGAGAATTTTGGAAAACTAAAAAATCATTAACTCAGTAGAGGGAAACAAACAAATATTAAACTGATTTTCTCCCATGAAGCATGCATTGTGTCGTAGATATAAGTCTAGACAGTAAATTTGTGGCACCCCCGGTCGGTTACGACGACCTCCGAGCGTGCTTGGGGATAACGAGCGAGAGTCAAAACGATGCGTCAAGCCGTCATCGACGTAACTGAGTATTCGTGTTGAAATTGTGAGAGCTTACAAAATGAATCGAGGTCCCCCTAACACTACCCCCTAGGGGGGTATTTATAGGGTTTGAGGGAGGGAAAAATAGAGGATTACAATTTTGTCCTCACATGAGAGAGAATTTACAAGGGCATTATGGTCATTTGCCCATCTTTGGAGGATATTGGGAGAATATTCCCGGGCATCTTTAGGAGAATCTTCTTGGAGAACGTGATGGCCCCGCATGTGGGCTCATCGGAGACAGCCCTGATGCGGAGGGCGGGCTCGTCGAAGACAGCCTTGACGACGTAGAGTGGGCTCGTCGGAGACAACCCTGACGACGGGGAGTGGGCGCGTCGGAGACAGCCCCAACGTGGAGGGCGGGCTCGTCGGAGACAGCCTTGACAACGGAGAGTGGGCTCGTCGGAGATAGCCCCGACGACGGGGAGCGGGTGCGTCGGAGACAGCGCCGACGTGGAGCGTGAGCTCGTCGGAGACAGCCTTGACGACGGAGAGTGGGCTCGTCGGAGACAACCCCGACGACGGGGAGTGGGCGCGTCGGAGACAGCCCCGACGCGGAGCGTGGGCTCGTCAGAGACAGCTCTGACGACGGAGAGTGGGCTCGTCGGAGACAGCCCCGACGAAGGGGAGTGTCAATGAGAACCTTAATAGCGTTGTAGTGATTCTAAACAGCGTCGATTCGGGGTTGCGCGGGAACCCTCCTCCAACACATTGTATCGATAATAATAGATGGTTTGTATGCTCCATTGCTCCCAGTCAAACAGGAAGGCAGCAAATGGGCACATTTTAGCTTCTGTTAACATGTTATTTTTAAGACTTTGATCCGTGTCTGTTAAAAGGGTTGTGGAAGAACTTATTGAAACCAGTCGACATGATAAGGCTAAACTTAATTGACACAATTCTATTCATCTCCTCTATGTACAGTACAAAGTTCAAGAAAATGCATGCATGGTGACATAACTATTTTAGCACCAAAGCATTAGCTATATACATCAGTATATTTTTTTGTTGCATATGATATATTGCAAAACTTGTGATGTTAGCATCGTCTCTTCAATAATTTGGATTACGTGTTGTCCACATTGGATTTTGCCATGCTTAAATTTGTAAATGTGTTAGATGGCAACCCCGAAGGCAATTTGGAATGCTTTTTCAACAAGGGCATTTGTCGAGATTTGCAAGGACGAAACCTTAGCTGGGAAACCTTAAATTTTTTTGATTTTTTTTTGAGTTTTTCTAAAAAAATTTCTGATTTTTTTGAATTTTTCTAAATTTTCCTGATATTTTTTGAATTTTACTGATTTTTTTGAATTTTTCTGAATTTTTATGACTTTTTTGAATTTTTCTAAATTTTGCTATTTTTTTATTTTTATGATGTTTTTACATTTTCTAATTTTTTCTAGATGTTTTGAGATTTTTCATGATTTTTTATTCACAGAATTATAAAATATATACTCTCACAACTCTAGGGGCATTTCAGACATTTCCTCATACAACAACAAACAGCCATAGTCTAACCAAACACGCACGTTCACAGACTCACGTGCCAACAGCGACAGCCACTTCTCCAAACAGCCAGCCAACCGCCGCTTTTGCAACAGCCACAACCCAACCAAACAGGGCCTTTAGGATTAGGGTTCCAGAAGAGCCCCTGAGCTTCCCTCGGCGCAGCCCAACCCTCGGTCGAGCTCCTCCTCTTCTCCCTCCCTCGCTCCATCTCCTCCGGCGTGCTCCACATGCCTCCCCCACCTACCTTCGCCTTGTCGCACCGCCCACCCTCGCCGGTGCTGCAGCGCTCTCCGGCCTTTCTCGAGCCGTCGCCACAGCCGGTCCTCGGACATGGGCACCTGCATCTCCTTTGGTGGGCTGTAGAAAAGCCCATAAAGAAATAAAATAGCACGAGCCCAGCCCACACGCTTTGCTTCCTTCTCCCCTTCCCCTCCCCTCCTCCTTCCCCTTCCGCCGGGTGATCTCGCCGCCTTGAGGCGCCACCGCCCACCGTTGCCTGACACCTAACACTCGCGCGGCCCGAATCGCCTCTTCCTCCTGCTCTATCCTAGAGCGCCGCCTCCGTCGACAGCAGATTCGCTATGCCCACCGCCCCGGCGCCTCCTCCCGCCGACCTGCCGCCGCCCCCCACGGTTCGCAACCTGTCCCCCCTGCTGCTTGTAGTTCGGAGCTGCTTCTTTCTTTCGTTTTGTTTTTCTTCTGACGTGTTGTGGGTGGGGATGACCCAGGAGGAGGCTGAGGCGAGCGCGGGAAGCACGCCGTCGAGGGCTGCGGCGGTGGGGTCGGTGAACTGGGGCACCGGCACACTCGTTGGCGTATTCGCCGGGCTGCTCTACGGCGGGAGCAAGGAGGCCAACGCCAATGTCGTAAGTTTATCGCCCTACTCCACGCCAGCATCCTCCCTTCTGTTATTGCTTCGTATGGTAACCTGCATCTGCGTGGATGTAAAAATGGAGTTGATTACTGATGAATTTTTGATGTGAGGGACACATCGATCGAGGCTCGATCGACTTTTTTAAATATAAATAAGATACATCTTTGCTTTTCTTTGATGTCCATTTCCATCTTATTTGTCAAGTGGCAGTGTAGTTTACTCGTAGGCAGGGCATATATCTTCTGTTATACTGCTCACAAATTAATTAAACCTGCAATTATGGAACTAGAGTTTCCATTGCGGAATTGTGTGAAATTACAAAATACAGACTGGCTTATGTGACAGTTTAGAATCGAACTAAGAATATAGGATCAAGTGGAAATTATGCGTCTCCAACTTTGGATCTGGTGTTCCAGAATTTGCTTACCTCTGTCTATATTCGAGGAGAATATTTATCTCATTTCCCCCCTGAATATTAAGCATGCCTCTGTTTATATTTGAGGAGAATATTTATCTCCTTTTCCCCTGAATAGTAAGCACTTTTACGCTAAAATAATGACTGACAACTGTATTTGTATTACATTTTACAGAGCAAGGATGCAGAAGTGATGTTGAAGATGGGAAGCACCACAGACAAGCGCGAACAGTATAGATTGATGAGAGACGCAATGGAGAAAAGGTTCATCCGGGTTGCCAAAGGCTCACTAATTGGTGGTGCTCGCCTTGGGATGTTCACTGCAACTTTCTTTGGCGTACAGAACCTTCTTATTGAGAAACGTGGGGTACATGATGTGTTCAATATTGCTGGAGCTGGCTCGGCTACTGCGGCTGCTTTTGGGCTTATATGTATGTATCTCACCATATTAAATCTTGAATATTAGTTACACTCGATCAGAACATTGAGAATCTTGGTCACAGAAAGATATTTAACTATCTTTAGATATATTATCATATTTAACTTGGAAAAAGCTTATGAAATATGTTCACTGTACTATGAATTACATCCAGAAAAGTAAATTACAGATCTGATTAAAATAGACTATACAATAGCAGTATAGCACTGCATTCATCTTTAAGAACAAAACTGATATGCCCCCAGTGTGTTGCTATTAATTATCATGTCCTGTAACTGCTATTCTTTATTAATAGATTTCTGTTGTAGGCCTCGAGTCAAATTATGACAGGCTATTTATTTGTCTTCATCCATAATGTTGGCCATACGATCCTCTAACCGTATGATAATTCGAATATCTGATATAAGGAATGATGGAATAGACCTGCTAAGATATGTCTGCTTGGATTTTTTGCATCAATTAAGATACTTGAATTTTGTGTTACCTTGAAGGTTGTACTTCCTAAGGGAAGAAGTTCATAAAAGAATGTTTGCCAGAGTATCTTGATGATTCTTGCTATCTTCCATAATGCTATCCCTTTAATTTTCAGCATGTATCTTCAGAAACAGTAAATATCTTTTGGGGTTTATTCCAGTCTCTTTTTGCTTCATAACATCATAGGATAAAACATTATTGTATTGTATTGTCTGTATTTAATTCTGATTCTACTATGCGGATAGTTAACTAACACTAGGTCAGTGCTCATTATACTGGGTTCACCTCAACTAATGTCTACATATCTTCAGTGCCAGGTTCACCGATGTGGCGTGCAAGGAATGTATTGGTTGGATCTGCTCTTGGTGCCGGAATCTGCTTTCCCCTTGGTATTGTTGCCTCGAATTACTTGTGAACTTTCATTCATTACCACACTTATCCTGCACTCTGCACTAATTACTATTAGGGGGTCTTCTGGGCTCTAGCTTGCTTGAATGTACACATCACTTGCTTAATTATGGGCCTGATGAGGCAATATTAATTGATTTCCAATATCCTCCATGACAGTAATAGAATGCACTCCATCCTGCAAGTAAATGAATTTCGTCAACTGCCTTTCTCCCACAATTAATCGTAGCCCTCGTGATCTTAATTGCATTTTGATATGCAAGTTTGAAGGTTGTCTCATGATGTGTAGCCTTTAATTTCTATTTTTTTTCATTTCTTCAGCTTAGCCTTCCAATGTGGAAGTTTGATGCTACCTTCTCATCATCTACTTCTTTGTGCCCATCTCCCAATGCTGTTGTTCATCTGGGAGGATGTGTTATCATAGGGAGTGCATACACAGGATCCATTTGAATAAAAAGCTACTTCCCATAAGTATGTGTATTACTAAGACACTATGCCATCAGTTGCCAAGTCAAAAGCTTCATGTCATTTTTACAGTGTTTATGCTTCGTGTCAACTCAGCTATGCCCGCCGGTTACTTGAGGTTATTTACTCAATAAGCTGACCTTGGGAATTCTTCTACAGGTTGGGTACAGTTGAAGCTGGCAGAAAAGGCCAATCTTGAGATTGCAATTCAAAATCACCATCAGATTTGGCAAAGGAACAAGGGAATCAAAGCCGTGTGGGTGCCGCTATAGACAGACTTGAGGGCAGTCTGAGGAAGTAACATTTTGTACCCTAAAGACCTTTTCTCTTACCTTGCGTTGGTTCCTGAAAGTGCAGCAGGAAGCTGGCTACATCTTGTCAACACCAACAGCTATTTCACCTTTGTTCTTTCATGTACAAGTAATGTTGTGAGCTTTGAAGTGGTAATGGCAAGGGCAACGTGTCTCATTTACGAAGCGGAATTTTGATACAAAATCTGCCTTGCTGGAACTGGATTCAGAAAGTTTCGCATATTAGTTTGTGTGTGTGTATTTTTTTAAACCGGAGGCAAATTTGCCTCTATTTAATCAAGCCGAGAAGAGTGTGTGTGTTTTTGCCACTGAGCTTTGCTTAAAATCTATCTTGCACCATGTATAACTGTATTCTTGATATCTCGTCCTTGTAAACCCTTTTGAAGGATGGGGACTTTTGCTATTTCTGAGAGATTCCATTTCATAGCTCCTTGGATCGTATTGGTCACTACTCACGAACTATGCATGTTTGGTTGTGATGCCCGAAACACAAGCAACGATTTCCTGCCCAATGTTTTTGGCCAGGCGAGAAATCAACTAAAGAGCCAATGGAGATGAAACTTGACAAAATTTGGAAACAACCCACATATAAACCAAATCATAGTACCAAATCAAACAGGTCCTACAACAATGACCTAACACTATATACACCAGAGACCATTAGGATAGTACATCAGAACATCATTATAGAGCAACATCTACAATAAAACCTGAGCACATTTAGCCAGCACTCCTTATGCTGCTAGAACAGAGCAGGTCCATGTTCGATACATGTCACTGCAGGTCAAGAACATGACTGCAAATTCAAATATAAAAAAGGGCCCAGTGGTTTGAAACATGGGTGGTATTTCAAACACGGTACAAATAACACTCTTTAATGTTCTGAACAAAAACTTGGTTGCAGCTGTCGAAGAAAATCAGACAAATCATCTATTGCGGATATGGCAAAGATCACCCAATTTTCATCTTGATATTTATTCCACAGATCCTGTTAGCAGTTGACATTGAAACATGCAAAAGGAACTATGGTAGATACTAAAGCACCAGAATCTTAAGTTCCAAATTTTAACCATTACAATTCCAGTTTGATAACCAACATGATTGCAAGATTAATGTCCAAAAATGTACCATAATTTAACCATCATTTGTAATTGCTAGGCTCCAGAAATAATCCTCAGTTCCTAGTTTGATGAAGACTTTTGTCGGCCATCTGGAATGGCAAAAAGGATAATTGGTTTGGACGACCGGACAAAGGAACATCACATCTGTAATACCCTTTCCTTTCAAGCTGTATAACTTCTCCTTGCTTGATGTTCCGCATGTTCGGGTCTCCAAGAGCTAAAGTCTCTCGTCGAGTGCAAGGGTTAAGATTGTCAAGGAAGTTCTCATCTTCTTCCAGCTGCAAAAGTGCCAGATAATAGGATTTAAAATACACTTACATACTACTTAATCATGAGTAAGATAACATGAATGCATTGATGGAAGAGATAACTAATCCAAGGAAACATCATCCCATGCACAAAATAAAAGGAAGAAACTAAATCTCTTCTGGACCACGCTCCGAGAATACGAAAGAATGGAGTATGGGTAGGTTGCAAACTTCTCTCATAAGCCTAAGCTCCTCTGATGACATGTTGAGTTTCATGGATCAACGAGCCTCAAGCTGTTGAGACACTTGAGGCAAGACAATGGGCAATCCACACATACTTCAACAGCGCTACATTTCATACTATCACAGCAAACAGGTAGTATACGAATACGGTCCCCATGTGGTTGCGTGCCCCACTTCAATTTGCTGTGTTTACCTTTTTCTTATTAACCAGGTGGTCAAATATTCGACCAGGGAGAGAGAGAGAGAGAAAGAGAGGTTGTATACGAATTCAATTTGCTGTCTTACCTTTTTCTTATTAATTAGGTAGTCAAATTCAACCAACGAGAGAGGCACAAGGTCTTCAGTATCTGGTAACCATGTTAGCTTCAACTTTGTCATCTTCACTGACCCATCAAGATGTAGTTCACCAACTAGTTGAGTAATGATTTCATTGTCGGTCTTGATTTCTTTAATTATAGCATTTCCCCAGTCCATCAAAGTGACTTCCTCACCCATGCTAATGGCTGATGCATCAGCATACTCTAGCCAAATTCTGTTTGTGAACGTTGTAGCCTTCTTTCCAGCACCCTCATATTTCTTGTGCCTTGGTAAGATTCGAACGAATGGTTCCTCTGGACCATTAGTAAGTGTCAAGAGCACACGTCGATCTTTCAGCACAGCAGTATGCCGTCCACACACTGGATCAATTATCTTTTTGTTGATTGTCCAGAGTTTATCCCACTCCATAAGATTCAGATTTTTGAAGCACCCTTGAGAAATAGGGAAGGCAAAAAAAGAGTTAATAATGCAGCATTCATGTAGTTATAAGTCAGAACAAGTAACTCATTACAAGATTACCTGCTCAAGTATAAATTGTATCAATGCTTCAATCTTCAAGCCACGACGTACTATGCCTTGTACAGTGGGAAAGCGTGCATCAGTCCAGTCCTCAACCTTCTTGTTTTGTACGAACCAGAGAAGCTTGCGCTTGCTAAGAACAGTATAAACCATATTCAGCCTGCTGAACTCATAGATTTCTACCCTCCGCAGCCCCATGTCTTGAAGGATACGATAGTACTGTGCGTTCCGATCATGGTATTCACTTGAACGAAGAGCATGAGTCACTCCTTCAAATGCATCGACAAATGGGCAAGCAAAGTCATATGTTGGATAGACCTTGTATTTTGAGCCAACACGATGATGGGGATCAGGGTTGCAACGGTAGTAAACAGGATCTCGAAGTGATTTGTTAGGGTCCTGCATGTCAAGTTTACCCCGTACACAGCACTGCATACCCCTTTTGGTACCATTAACCATCTCATTCCACAACAGCAAGTTCTCCTCAACAGTACTGTTTCTACATTTAGACTCCACACCGTCCATCCTTTCACTCCTCATTTGCTCCTTGGGTGTATCATCAACATATGCCTTTCCCTGCTTAATCAAACTTTCAGCCATTTCCATTAGCTTTGGAAAATAATCCGATGTGTACGTAACTACATCATATTTAACTCCAAGCGTCTCAATATCTTTCAAGACGTTCTCAACAAATTCGTTGCTTTCTTTTGAAGGATTTGTGTCATCAAATCGAACTATTAGACGCCCTTTATATCTCTCTGCAAAGTACTTGTTCAATAGTGCAGCCTTTGCATGACCAATGTGGAGATACCCGCTAGGCTCTGGGGCAAAACGAACGCAAACCTCCCCAACTTTTGCACCTGGGAGATCTACTTCATGACCTGAGGTGTTCTCCTTCAAATCAGGCACCTTTTCTTTCAAGCTTGGCGCAGGAGATTTTCCGACTCCTCGCTTTCCAACATAAGCAGCTGTAACTTCATCTAGTGTGTCTGCATAGTCTACAGCTATGCTGTTGAACCAACGGACAATGTTTTGATATTTCTTTGACCTCCTTAGACTTTCCCATCGTTGACCAGTTCCTGAAGAAAACAGTTGTAACCCAAGGTTAAGATATATAGATAGAGACCACATTATGAAAGAAGCCAGGAAATTACCAGCAAGATTTGACCACACCACAATATCAGCAATTGACAGACCATAACCAACCAAAAAGGTTCGAGATGCCAAGTATCCATCTAGAAATGAGCAAGCAGCTTCGAATTCAGAGCCTGAAAGGAAGAGTGGCGCATACTCGAGCCATTGATCAACCTACATATGCATAACAATAGCAACTGAGAATACCGAGATGATCATGAAAACCATTGACTAACACCATATGTAGAAAATAATTAACCAAAACATACATGTGCTGACTGAATAGCATCCTGGCCATAGAAGCTTGAAACAGATGCAGCACGGGCAATGTAACGAAGAATTGTGTTGACGCCATGGACAAAATCCCTGTACAGAATCATGATAGATCCGTTGAGAAACTAACTTCCATACATAAGTACTGCTGAGGGCAATGACTAGTGGAAAAGCACATTTCACCATCAAAACTGCTTTGGTTGACACATCATGTTCTAACAGTCATCGTTCTCATCAACATAACTTTTTAGAACTAGGACTATTAGAATGAGGAGATGCAAGCTCAAAGTTGACTACAACAACTATTCAAAATATAAATCATGATAATAAAGTGTAAACGTAAAAAGAAAAGAAATGTAGTAGTTCATCAGAGAGAGGGAGAGAGAGAAGCTAAAGCCTAAAGCTATACATCGAACAAGAATCACTTACCCAGAACTAAAGTGTAGTGTGGGCACTGAACCTGAGGCAAGGCTAGGATCAATGGTTAGGGAAACGCCTGCAATCTTAGCAGCAGAGATGATGGACAGTGGCGGGTTGTCCTGGGGGAATGCTAGTTTTACCTCCATTCAGCCCCTTGCAAGAAAAGATCAGGAATCTGCCAATTGCAGAAAAATGCTGTGAGTTGCGACGTCAGGACTCACTTATTTATCTTTTCCATTTTACAAGCACTATAAGAAATTCTAGCAAATATACAAAACTTAGTCTTGCGATTTTGCACATTGAATATGTCAAGCAATTTCAGAAAACCTAAACATAGTAAAACGAACTGAATTAGTAGGTATGGCAATTTTATATCCTTTTACAACCAAACTGCTTTGAACAAAATGCAGAGAGCTAATTGACAACGACCACATTCCGATTTCGGGCTGCAACGCAACTCTAACAAGATTACGGCATGAGTAAACAGCTGTTCTAATAAAAAAACTCCATAGAACTACAAAAAGAAAAGAATAAATCGCACTTTGCGCCACGCAAATCGTCCTGAGTTTCACAAAACACAAGACATCAGCTATATTCATACATATGAAGCAGGGGCGGATCAGATGGTGTGCCGGAAACTTGTGGAGGTCAGTGGGGTTTAACTAAGGAATCACTGGATGAGTAAAAGCTCGTACCTCAGAAACCAATGTCCAAGATCGCGGACGGGGAGGAGACAGCAGGTACGCGATGAGGCAGGATGGGAACAGCGATGGCGGCGACGCGCGTGCTAAGCCAGGGCACGGCTGCAGCTCTAGGGCACGGCGGTAGTAGGAGAAGAAGATTTTAGAGCCGCATTGGGTCGGACGTAGGTCGGCTTGGCCCATCCATGAATTGCTTTTCCTCGGCCCACGCCATGACGAGCTGCATGTGTCGCTTACAGGCCTTCATTACACTGGATCATGCAGGGACAGAACCTAGTGAACGCATTTGCTTCCTTTTTCTTTTTTTTCTGTTCTTACCTTCTCTTTTCTTCTTCCCTGTCAAAAAGGAAAACGGCGTTTTCTTTTCTTCTTTCACTTTTAGTCTTTTTTTTCTTCTGAATGTTTCATCCTGAACGCATATATCTTTTGACTAGAGCGTTCAATTCTTGATCCGTTTGAACTACCATGTTACACGAGGCGAGATTGTCAAAACAAGGTCGATGGATTTTATTTAAATTTCCAAACATGATCTTTCCTTGCGGACTAATTGTTCCCTTTTTCTTTCTGAGTCTAAAGGAAATGGCATTACTGAATAACAGGATTACCCTTAAAAAAAAGAATAACATGATTACATTCGTTCTGCAAACAACACAGAATAAAGTACACTAGAGTATTTAGCTAACAAATGCGCAGCAGTATTAGCCTCTCTCTTTACAAAACTAACAATAAAAGAAGGAAAACACTTGCTCGGCTCATTAATTTCTTCAAGGATTGGAAGGATAGACATAGCCGTAATCCAACTGCTCTTCCCCAATCCCAACCATGAAAGAACCATTCCAATCTCTGACAATAACCCCCACGGCACCAGCCATCAGATTGCAATCAAAAGCTGCATTAGTATATTATCACTAGACCAGGGACGCGCGCGTTGCTGCGCCGATGATCGAATTGTTGACAATGAAAAGGTAGATTTTTAGTAAGTAACGAAATATTTGAGATGTTGTATTATAGATCAAGAAAATATTCATAAATATAACTACAATGATACTTTGAAAGTTCTGATAGGAATGATTTCAGGTATGTAAAATTCAGGTCTGTAACTGTAAAAGGAATTGCATATTTCCATTGTGAACATGTTAAGTATATGAAATATATATTATGATCACATTAGGATATTTAATGCACAGTTTAGGAAGACAATCAATGAGTGTAATAGCTGGTAATAATGTAGAGCAATAGAATAATAGTGGATAGATTAGATGTCAAATACGGAAGTGTCACATAGATATAGAGTTGTACATATGGTCATGTTCTAAGGACGGATATATATAGAACTAATTTTGACAACTCAATCCACAAGGATCTTGTAAGATGGCTTGAAAGGAAGGATGGAGTTGCTAACATGGGCGCTGAAAGATGTTGACAAAAGTGGTCCTAGCACGTTTCTGGAGAAAGAATGCAGAAAAAGTTATTGTACATAGAAATGATAGTTAGTTTGCAGTGAATGGTATGGAATGGAGCAAAGCTGATGTATTTAACTGTATCAGAGAGAATGGACAGTAAGAGATAGATGGTTCCTGCTATGGTTATATGCAAAAACACATATATTTCCTATTTTCAGGTGGGCACTTTCAGCAAACAATGACCAATTAGTTGTTATGGTAGCTCGCTTGTCTTGTCCCATGATTAGACGGACTTCATATTTGGTCTTGCTGGCTGCATGTTTTATAGGTAAGTAGTTGATCGGCTCATGTAGAAATTCCTTGAGATATGTGTTTGTGAAATCCACTGAGAAGTACTGCAAATAGAATAGGAACATTGTAGTAAGAATGGTGTATGCAGTATATTTTTGTAGAATGCAATATAAGGAGCATAAGGTTTACCATTCTTTTGTTCGAACCAATGACTGCCTTCTTCATTTCACATACATAACATGGTATTTGATGTTGTTTAGTACCAATTATCTGCTCTAGATGCTTTACATTGTCATTTGTCAGTTCTAGATTATTTCCAAACACGCATAGGTTCTTGTAGCTTCTAGTGGATTGGCGATGATAGGCCCCTATATGAAGCATTAGAAATGTCGGGAAAAAATTTCACTATATGCAATCAACCAAATAGCATCATACTATTACCTTCTTTGATGAACCTGTTTGATAGTTTTGGTTTTTTAATCTGATATGACTGCACTGAAGCACTGCGTTTTTTAGTTCGACGGGAAGGTACTGAAGCATGTAAATTTTTTGCACTCTTAGAACCTGTGGAAGATTCAATTATATGTTTATGTATCTATGATGTTATAAGGAATTAATAAGTATTAAATGCTGTGACGTTATATGAAATTGAATAGAGTGTATAAATAAATAGGGAAGGAAAGTAATATGATGATATTACCTTGTTTAGTACGCTTGTTTGAGAAGGTTAATTTTTTCATTGGAGTAGGAGCGATGGAATTGTCGACATTCTCTACATGTATAGGGTTCATAGTATAATGAATGATAAGATTATAAGCATATAATTATATACTTGATAGCACGTGATAGTCTATGAAAATGGGTTGAGTTATATGTCCAATGAATGGTATGAAAGAGAGTATATGGATAAATAGGTAATGTCTGATTACAAATGCGTCAGAATGTTACCTTGTTTAACAGCTCTCGTTGATACATTGATATTTCTGATTGGACAAGAAGGTGTGCGGGTGTCTATTTTGTCTGGAAAGTAAGCATAGATATAAAAGAAAAGTATAAGATTTATATCTGAGATGTTGCATAGAAAGGAATGGAAATGTAGATGCAGATGAATAGGTGTGTTATACCATCGTCATCACTAATGTAGATGATATCATTGGATTGAACTGATTTTCCAGTGCTATGTCTACTATGAGTGTGACGGATGTACATGATAATTTCACTGCTTGAATCGCTTGTCGCTGAAAAGATTGATGTAACAGTTGATAGGTTGTAGCTGAATATCAGTGTATGCATGGAATTTAGATAGGTTATGTTGTCATGTGCAGAGCCTGAGTGGATACCTGCCATGCTTGTGGTATTGTAGCCCCGTATCACAAAAGAAACTATTATAGTACTGATAATAGATGATAACATATATTGTGCGTATAGATCGCTCCTATATAGGTATTGTAAGAAAAGATTTAGGTATGGTAGAAAACCATAACGCTGAGAGCACAGTAAGTTTAGTGTTTTAGAGTTTGGCCGGTGCTATGCATTGTAGCCTGGTATTAAATAATCGGGTCATGTTTTTGCTACGCTCTGGTGTAGAAGCCAGAAAAGAGGTAGTATCTTAGGGACCTGTCATGTAGAATTATGTTATATAATAGGAGGTTGGGAAAAGCACTGTCATCGGCATTCTGTGGATTGCTAGGAAAGAAAGGGTAAAAAGTAGTACTATTGCTTTAGTTTGGAAATATGTGAGAATCATATGTCGGAATGCAAGGTATGTAGAAGCATTTTCCAAACGCGGATGTAATATGGCAATTAGATTGCGATTTATAATGTCGAAGTAAGATGGATGTTAAGGAATGCAGTACTGGTTTAGTTTCAAAATTTGGGAAAACCCTATATTGGAATACAGGCTATGTGCAAGTATTTGCCGAATATGGATCTAATCTGGACCATCTGGTAACCAAATGATGATCTATAATGGCGAAATAAGTTGGATGTTAAAGAACGCACCTAGATCCGATGTTGGTATAGTTCGTAGAAGAGTTCGGAGATTCGATTGCAGAAGAGATCTAGGGTTGGTCGCAAGTCTCTGGCGTCTGGAAGGGAGCGGAGAAGAGAGAATAGTGTTCCAGTAGTAGCCGAAAAGAGAAGTAGACTTGTTCCTATGTGTTCTTTTGTGCAAGGGTATGATGGATCTTTTTCCGACATGGGCTGAGGTAGGTCCCGAGCGTGTATCGTTGGGCCCCTGATACATGGGTTGAGTGGGCTTACTCAGATAAGGTTGTCTGTATATCGATCGATTGGTATTACTTGCTTTCTGGTCGATACGGTCGGAGCTGGTTTTGGAAATATCTAGCTTTTGCCTGATAGGTACAAGCTCGAAGGGGCTGCTTGTTCTTTGGAGCGCTGGAACCGGTGCCTTGCCTGTTGGAAGAATTTGTTTGGTTCCTGGACGGGAAGTTCCCCGGGTTAGTTTATTTGCTTTTGCTGTTCTATGTTTGCTCTTGTTTTTCTTCCGTCTGACTTGGAGGGTATGGAGATAGCAACTCGTGCTTTTAGTAATGTAGGGTTCTTATCTGGGTACAAGATTAGATCTGTGGAAAGAGAACTGCTTTTGCGGAAAATCTGAATGGCTGTTGTGCACAATTAGAAAAGATTCGCAAATATGAGTATTCTAGCGCTGATTTCTAAGAGTTTAGTGTTTTTATGGCGTTACTATTGGATTTCATTATGGTGGGCAGATGAATTGGTAAGATGTGTTCATTACCTGCTTATGTTAGATGATCCTTTTTATTGCCTTGTTTGTGCCATGTAACCGGCTATTTTCTACGTGGATGCAATAGGTTGGTAGGGTATTTGTTCATGTAACTCTTCTATTATATGAGTATTTTTGGGACTGGAATGGAAGTGATTTTGTTTTCCTTTGTAGAATAGTATTCAGTGTAATGCTCTAGGAAAATGACAATTGCCTGATCTGTGCAGGATCGGTTCTATATAATTTCTTGTTTTGTTATCAGGTTAGAGATATTATGTTTGTCCTGTAATGTATCTTATTTTGAGCTCTACAGTTGAGTTGCTGATAGTTCTATTGATTTGCCCTATTTCTGTACAGAATAGAGCTGTGGTATTTGCCGTGGAAGATAGCGTTGATGGCTAATATTGCAAGAGGTACATTCACTAACTAAGCAGTTTTTTTCATGTAATTTTTTGCATATTAGAATGGATATTATTAGTTGAATGTAAGAGAAATTCAGTCCAGTATACTGACTGGTTATGATCATGTAGAAAAGAAAATATATTTTTACTGAAATTATATGATAGAATTATATTTGGATTCAGATAATCTCGATGTTATTCGGATTCCTCGTAAGGTGATCCTGTCAGAACTTTGTAAGAAACTTGGCGGAACTGAGCCACAGTATGAATCTTGGTTTGAGGATGGTAGGTACTGGTGCATTGCAAGAACTGGTATTGCCACAGCAGAAGCAAATACATCTAGCAAGGTTGAGCATGCAATGGGATGTGCAGATGCTAGAAAGGAAGGTGCTGAAGAGGAAGCGGCGATTGCGCTGATAAAGGTACTGAAAACCACATACAGATTTGAAATTGATGATATGAATCTCATGAAACGAGCCAGGGCAGAACATGCAAATGAGCAGCTTATGAAGCAAATGCATCTATGCACCTTAGCACAGAATAGACAGAGGGAAAAAACTGAAGAACTTGGCAAACGCTCAAATGAACTATTGGATGACATGGTTTTTGTGCAAGAAGCATGTGATGAGATCTGTGGTGCCTCTCTTGCCGCCCTTCCTACTGATTTCAGAGCTGGCCCGTTAACAGACATAATCTATTCAGTTCACTGTCTGAATGAATGGACAGATCGAAGGATCTATGAAAATATTGTGAAGCTGAATGGGGTTGGTAAAAGTGATAATGAGATGCTGCACTAAGTTTGGAATTAAGGCTTTTGAAGGAAAGGATTTATGTTTCATCAAGCTGTGCTTGGCCTGATAGGGGCAGTGTCGATGGTAGGGTTTGTGTAATAGTATTAAGTAAATGTCATGTGGTACTGGGATCTATATCTAGTCTAAGTAGTCTTTATATATGTGTTCTCTATGTAGCAAATCAAATGCTCGTTGAAATGAATGTATAATAGCTTGTAATGAATTAGATTATATGTATATGGTTCTGCAGTATTGGGAAGAAAGATTTGTGTGATTTTGTTGTTAAGACACATAGTTTGTATATATTTTCTATATGATATGGCACTGAACATTGTGGTAATGTTGTCTGAAATGTGCTGAAAACAAGCGATAAAAGCAGAGTTATACTGCTTAATATAATATTGTGTTTACAATGGATATACTGTCATGAGGTAGAAAAACATTTTTATAAACAGATAAAGTACAAAAGGAACATACTGGAAGAAGAGAACAAGTAGTGATGCGACAAAAGAGCCAATTCTGTACATGTTGTCTGACCAGTTCGTAATTCATGCACTGATGTAGTAATCGATCACTGGATCTGCAAGGGATGATGTTTGCTCTATTATAGGAATAGGAAGTAATTTTGCATGTGAGTGTGCGGATTATAAGGAATAAAAAGATAACTAATTGAGTAGGAGCTTACATGATGGATAGAAGATACAGTAGAAGGGGCAGCAGCGTTCACTGAGCTCAAATTTGCCAGCTTGGCTGCGAGCTTTTCCTGAGAAGTCATCAGACGTGGAGGACCAATATACCGGAGAACACCATTTTCTGAGTTCTTTAGTGATTCAGCATATGTAGAGATGTCCAGTGGAAGGAACTGAGTATTTTCGGAACACATTTCTTGAATCTGATCTAACACTTGTGTAATACATTTCTTAAGAGATGCAATGTATACTGTATTTTCTTGGTCCTTTATTGTATAAGCATCTTGGAAAGTTTCAGCAACTTTAATGCTTTTCTTTAAGAGAGCAATCTGATTGAAATTGGCATCATCTACTTGGATATCCCTTTCTCTCATCAGAAATGTGATTGCTGCATTAGCTGCACTCTCTATTGCACTATATCCACTGTCCATTAGATCGCTGTAAAATGTTTGTTTGATTGCAAGTGGTTGAAAGTCACCTGGTGGCACCTCCATTTCTATGCATGCTCTTAGCTTGGAACCAGTCTCATTTATGGTGATGGTGGAGTATATATTAAGGCCTAATGCAGATGCGATTTCTGCAAGCAGTAATTGTCTAGAAATGTATGCCTTTCTTGCAACCTAAATGATGATAAGAAAGTAATCATGTCATGCTTTAATATTGGATGGCAAAATATATTGGCAATGTAAGTTAATAATATTTGTATTATGTAAACGATGGCAAGAGAAGTACCATGTGATGTTGTGATATTGAACGGTGAAATATAATAAGAATCTACAATGATACTTTTATGTATTATTGCAGACAAGACTGAATATCTGAGCTGTAATATTAGCGATAAAAGAAAAGCTAACACTGATATGGTTGTTATATCAATGATTTTGATCAAATTCTTGATATGATCTTGAGTGCTAGATTTGTATAGATATAGGATAGAGTATATTTAGCATAGCAAATGTCTGTTTTAAAGAAACTTGTAATAGAGTTGCTGATAAGAGAGAGGTTGACAGTCTATGATTGTCATAACAGGTGCCTTGAGGAAAATTTTGTTACGTTGCTGGATTGTAGATTATTATTGATGTATCATAAGAGTATATAGATGATAGAAAATGTTTGTTCTAAAGAAGCTTGTAATTTGGTTGCTAAATAATACTTTACCCCAGGTACATGAACAAAGTGCTGGATATTACTGGCTGTACTGATTTGATCTGAATAAGCAAGTCGACGACGAACTGACGCTCTTGGATTTGCGTCCGACTGAGTAGGTTGATGCCCGTCAACATCCCTGATAGCTGAACGGGGAGTGCTAACTGCGGTAAATGTAGTGGCGACATCACCGAAGCGAACTGTTGAATCTGTAGCTAGTAAATCCTGGTCCAAAGAATGAAAAGCAAAATTAGGAAGAAGAGATAAAGGAATAGAGCAGCTAGGAAGCTAGTAGATTAAGCAGAGCAACACGCACCGGTGATGAAATTTGACGCACTGGTGAAGAGTGGTTTGGGGACGTCCGCCTGTACGGTATTTTGTCCATGACGACGAAGCAGAGAAGAGGGGAGTTTGAAGGAGTTGAGCGGACGGGTTGGAATGAAAGGATATGCTTGGTATGTATATGTGTTTTTTTAGCGGGTGTAGTATCCTATGTGCCTCGTGCTGAGCGTGAAGGACTGACAAGTTTCGGTTCTGGATCAAAATGGTGCTATGTATGCTGATAAGAGCAACGTGTTATGTGCAGTCTAGAGAAAGTAAAGCTGTCAAAGAGGAGATAATTGCTGCCCTCTTGAACGAGAATTGTTCTGACGTCTGAGGTCCGTTGGCACAGATGATTGCCCGTATTCGTTTGCTTTTGCATGTTCAGAACCGAGATATTGCTTGCAACGAGTCTGTAGGTTCATTGATCGTCATGTGAGTAATTAGGTAGGTAATTTTGTGCAATTCATTGATAAGCCGGTATGGTATCATAATAGCATATATAGGAGCTCTTACTGTCCAGCTATTAAAGGAAGAGTAATACATCGTTTAACGATTGCATTGGAAGATGCATCTGGCGACCAGCAACGACAATTGCATGACTGCTGGTATACTATAGTATAGTGTGCTCAATATGGCAAGAAGTGAACTTGATAAAGATGGATAGGAGAAGAAATCTAAAATAATGTACAGGAAGGATGTAGAATTTGCAATTTGAAGGCATAATAGCAGGTAATATAAAGGCACTAATCATGGCAAAACATTGCAATTGAGCTTAGCAATTACAGTCGCAAGTAACTTGCATATTATGACTGCAAGATTTTATCCATATAACTGAAAAGATAAATATATAAGTATTCGAGATGGTACTTGGCTGATCTGAGGACATAACATTCTAGCTGTACAAGCAACTGTCCATGGAACATACACGGATAGATTAATGCAGATATTAGATAATAGACAAAGAGGACAAATGCAAAGTATTTAGCTGGGTATATAAATACAATGATCAGGTTCTGTCCATTGGGGGCATGCAAAAGAAGTTTCTTTTCAGAGCAGATGCACTGCTCCTGTTGCACCGGCCAAAATATTGCAGACGAGAGAATTTCCTAGAAATATCACAGCTGACAACCCTGAAATGGAACATGTTACTACTGTGAGAAGGAAAGCACCGAAATAAGATAATATAAAGGAAGATGCGTGATTATCGTCGTTCAGATATATGTAATGGAAATGAGGAAACATGTGCATGTAATGAACTTGTATATAGGATGTCTGTGGCTGACAATAAAAGAGCAAGATATATTAAGCTAGAATAGGAAGAAACCAGAATATACCCCATTTGAAGAGTTTTTTTTACAACAGATGATTTCTTTGATGAATCTAGTGGCCTACAAAAGGTAAATTATTATATCAAAAGATGATATATGAGAAAAAACAATATGTGCCTCTAGTATGGAGAACAGTTCATGTATAGCATGGAAAACCGCAACCTTTTCATTGGAACTTTTATCTATAAAGAGCTTGTATCATCAGTTGAAGTGCCATGATCTGTTCCGATATTTGCTGGTGTAGTTGGAGGCTAAATGGATATTTATAAGGTACAATAAAGAAGGTAAAGTCTTGGGTAAATACAGAAGATGCAAAAGGTTAATTTCACTTACCATTTCAGCATTCAAATTGTCGATTTCATCGGCAGTCTGCTGGAGAAGAGAAATAAATAAAGATACATAAAAAGAACAACATGTTGAACGAACATGATAGGAATAACATAAAAGAAACCAAGTTATTTAAATGGAGAAGAGTAAGGAAGATTAGTATCAGATGAGATGGACATCTAACTGTTAGAATATCAACCTCGTCAGCAACAGAACCAGGACTGTTAACAGTTACTTTATCAATAACATCTGATTGCAGAGCAGCATTATCAGCTGGTAAGGAGGCACCTGTGCTGTGTTCAGATACAGGCTACATAGGAAACAGTAATATTAAAGAAATGGCAACGTGATTGGAAAGATCAATAAGATAAGATACGTAGCGAAGAAGCTGTATAAAGTGGTTGATCAAAATACAGAAATAATAGATAACTTTGCTTATATATGGTTCCTGACTGCATATATTACAGACCAAAAAAGAGATAACGTGGGAACAAACCTTGTCAGATAGCAAAGCAGGCTGCATCATTCTGCCAGGTAAAGATGCATTCGCTTGCTGTTCTGAGTTAGATGCTAGCGCATTAAATTCAAATGACTTTGATCTTGGGTAAAGAGTTTCTATGTTATTAACCTGAAAAGATAACTCTCCATATCTGAGGCCCCTTTGGTTAACACTCACATTGAGAGTACATTTTTGAGAAACAAGAGCTGCAATTTCAGCAGGCAGCGTATCTGGTCGATGCACTGCATTACGAGTAAGACTATCTACTTTCTTTCCAATGATCTGTTCAGCCACTCCAGCAAAGAACACAAACTCAGCCTCTCCCATGGAATCAGCACCAATAACACGTACTCTGTATCTTTTGTTTGAATAGAATACTTGCTAGAATGCTATTGGAAAGAAACCAAGTTTTCTATAGGACGGCACATAGTATTTACCGTGGATTAGCTGCAACACATCTGCAGTCTTTATCGCTACATGTAAACTGATCTGCGGCAGGATATGCAGTCTTGTGACAACCAGCACAGGAAAGGAACCACCAAGGTGATGGCACTATCTTCATATCTGTAATGGTGCAAATCATGTTCTTGCCCTGAAAAGATCAATAAGAAAGCACAAGCTTATTGCTGATGAAAAGAAATGAAATTGGTAGCATGTACCATGTATATATGGATAATGTGGCATTGATAATTTATTTAGCTAGCTCCAAACATGTTAGTTTGCGATCATAAGATTCTAAAGAACAGGACACTATGAGATAACTAAAAAGCAGAGAATTTAAATGTAAAAGGCAAACATACAAGGTATTCATTTGGATCTGTAGTTAACAGGTATTGAATATCAACGGGATCAGGTTTGGATTGCTGAAATGCTTGCCGGTACTGGTCATGTTGAGGATCCACCCAATGAATAGCTGGTAGCTGCTGTCCAAGTCTATGTAATGTAACAGAGTAGGAAAACTGTTAGTATTTATAGAATATGTTTGCTAGCACACAGACATGTACAAATTGCACTGGGTGTAAAAGCTAGAGAACCTTTGTACGTATTCTTGTCGTTCTGGAATATCAGGATCAATATAGATTTTTGCAGCTTCACCACAAACTTATGGTGTCACGTCCTAGATCAGTTGCAATAAATGAACAAATAAAATTATCCGGTATATATAAGTATACTTGCATTGCCGATAAATGTGAATGATAGAAGATATACCTCGGTAATTTTTATCAAAGTACCCACAAGAAGGAGCATGATAGCCTTTGATTGGCCACTCTTATACAATGCATTGCCATCAAATTCAGTTGCATGTACTCCCCATAGAGCAACATCCACTGTGGTTCCATGGCAAATAGCAGAAAGAAAAATGCCATAACAATAGCAGAGTTGTATGAAAATAAACAGATGAATTAAGTGAAAGTATAAGATAGTAACTGATGCATTATATATGCATATATACATATAAACTCATAACAGAGCAAACCTAGAGCAATATAAAGGCAAGTCAAGGGCAACATCAAAGACTCTGTTTTTATAGGGAATAGGAAGGTAAGGAGAAATGAAATGGAAGACTATCCGGAATATAAGTAAATTACTCTATGTCCATGATCTGTCAAATTCCTTTTGACAGAATCAGCTGACTGTCCTGGTAACCTAACATGCAACAGTCCTGATATCGATGCGATAATGCCAAAGACATCTGGGACAGAAAGAAAAATAACAAAATAGTGAGTGCAAGTAACAAAAACTAATTATATTAAATAGATCAAGATGAATCAATAGAGCAAAGATAAAAAATATTACCAATGAAAGCATTTTTCTTTCCAACAAGATTTGGTAGGTCCTGAAAAGATGTTAGTGAATATGCATAGTAAGGAACATGTTCTGGCATTTCAGGTGCTGGTTCAATTTTTGTCCATGGCGTTATCCGCATCATAAATTTGCCTTCAACTGGTCGAAATATGTTCTTTGACGATTCAAAAAAAAATCACGGATGATATAGATACTGCCCTCTTTCATAAGGTCTTTGAACTTGGATGCATGGCCAGATCCTATCTCAGCATATATTTTATTGCCCTGGTGCACAATGCTCTATTAGTTAGTTGCAGTAATGGAGAAGGAAATTATCAGTACTACACTGTAAAAGAACATACCATTTCATCAATAAGTACAAGATCAACATGACCTAGTTTGTTATTTCTGTTGTTGCAATAGTCCCACATCCGTGATACACGCACACAGACAGCAACACGTTTCTTGGTAGGATCAAGATCAGACAAAGGAATGACCACTTTCTGTACATGCATAAGAAAATATGTAATTTACATCATAATAGGACAATATAATTTGATAAATGTCTGATAAGATACATATATTCATATACATAAACATAAATATATACATACTATAATCCAGTTATATAGACAATATATATGGATATAAAATTAGTATAAATCTGTATATATTAGCGGACAAGGGAGAGGACCTCACGGTAAACAACATTTGAAGTTGTACCATGGCAGTCTTTATCACCATCATCAATAAGAATTTTGAGCCCAGCCTTGGATGTCACTCGTGAGATTGCAACATAAAACTGACCATGTGTGAAAACAGGCCTCTTGAGATAAATGCCAACACGTTCTAAAGTTTGCCCCTGGCTTTTTATTAATTGTCATTGCATAGCATACCCTTAAAGGATATTGACGTCGTTCAAGGACAAATGGAAATTTTGATTTCTTAGATGTCAATGTGATTCGAGGAACATAAACAACATTACCAGTATGAGATCCAGTCATTATAGCAGCCTCAATGATTCGATCTCCTAATCTAGTTATAATTAATCTAGTTCCATTACACAGTCCTATGCTCTGATCAATGTTCCTAAGCAGCATCACAGGACATCCAACTTTAAGTACAAGTCTATGTTGTGGGAAATTGCTAATGACAATTGAATTTAGAAATTCAATTGGATATAATTGATCAAAATCACCAAGCCTATCGTTCATTTTCGAAATAGAATCACAACTAAAATACTCAAATGATTTGTCTGGCACCATCTGCAATGCTCGTAAATTTATGTCATCAACAGTGTCATTGTATGGACAAACAATAGCCCGGCTTGCTAGATAAACTTTATCAGAATATCTAACAGTGAAATCATTGTAGACTGCATTGATCAATGCAAGCACACCATCACCCCTAGATGGTACAAGAAGATCTGGTAATATGCTAACTTTATCAACAAATGCAGGAGCAGAATTGTAAGTTTCATGCATATCACCATTTCCGACAGCTAATACCCACCTACTAAAATCAGCCAGTTCACGCTGTCTATTAGGTGTAAGTTTTGGATCTGATAATCGCATGTTGATATGCAAGTGAAGAACATGGACATAGCTCCATAAAGGTGAGTTTGTTATCGTTGCAGCAACAATTTCAGACCGTGAAGCACCTTCAATAACAGGCAAAATCTGTTTGAAATCACCGCTCAAAACAACAGTTATTTTACCAAATGGAAGTGCAGCTGCTGCAGGTATGTCCTCACTCAGAATATCACGGAGGGTCCTATCTAATGCCTCAAAACAATGCCTATGTGACATAGGAGCTTCATCCCATATTATTAGAGAGGTTCTTTTAATAAGATCAACAAGATTTGTTCCCCGTTTAATATCACAGACAGATGTCTCATCAATGTCCAGTGGAATTTTAAATTTCGAATGCGCTGTTCTACCACCTACCAACAAAAGGGATGCAACACCTGAAGATGCAACAGCAAGAGCAATTTTCTGTTGCGATCGTATGTACGAAAGTATTGCAGACCAAAGAAAGGTCTTTCCTGTTCCACCATGACCAGAAACAAAAAATAATCCACCTTTCCTATTCATAGCAGCATCAACAATTTTATCATAAGCTTTCTTCTGGTCAACATTTAATTTAGAAGATAAAGTTACTGAACTCTCTAAAAGCTCAGCTAAATCATAAGATAATTCATCTTCAATAAGCCTATTGTAAGCACCATGCATTGTTCTTGAGGATTGCTGTATGAGATTAAATTTTGTAATTGAAGATCCATTACGCAAAAATAATTCAGTTAGTTCATCTATTAATAAACTCTCTAACTGTGCAGAAGGCAATATAAATTGCGGGGAATTTAGCAAAGTACGGAACCTTTGCTGGATATCATCAGTCATATAAGGCAGACATTTGTTGTAAAATGCACGCTCATCGTCAACACTACAAAATAAGATAATTGTGACAAAAAGATGCCTAAGCTGAGATGATGTACCCCATATGCAAGCCTCATCAAATGCAGTATACCATTCACTATCATCACCTAACAGTCCCCGTGCTGCACAACTTTGTTTGAATGTTTCGTATATGGTTCCATTATGTGTACGTAAATCATCAAAACCGCACGCTCCTTTTATAACCATGAGTAGCATTCTAAGATAGAAACGTTCACCGGCACTTGGATGTACATAGTAAATACGGCCAATTCTTTTATCACCAACAACACACCTCTTTTTCCATAATTTTCCAGTTTTATCCCATGTCCATCTAGTTGGAAAGTCACAGTATGTAAGGTCCCTAGCTTCGGGAAAATTCTGGTTTGTAATAAACCACTCAGTCAGTGTGGTTTTCCTGAAATGATCAGCATTAGAAACAATAGTATGCAAATTTGTTGCTGCCTTGTATGTGACAGTATTCATGTTAGGTAGATGTATGTCCAATCGCTCTACAGAAGGCACCTTAGAGTGTAATGGGAATTCAAACAATCGCCATAATGCTTCATGTGGGACTAAATGCCTACAATCTAGATATTGCTGGATTTCATCAATCTGTTCTGGTTTTGTTGGTTCATGATCATCAGGCTGTCTAGTAACAGGTTCAAATATTATACGTGATCTATCTTTGCCTTTAGTAACATATTTACACAAATATTTGACGACCTTAGTTTTATTGCACCATTCGACATTGATATGGGACTGATATTTTTTTAGTAAGAACATGTTATATGGGACTACCGATCTGTTATCAAGCCTAATACCATTTTTATAAACATAACGATCATCATGACGACGCCTATACAGCGGAAATCCCTGGGCATCGATAGCAGTTTCAGATCGGAAAGACTTTGGATAACATTTCGAACAAATTCCCTTTTTCATACAAGGACATTTCTTGTTAAAATCTCCACATGGACCATGCATCATAAATTCTTCAACAAGCGCATATCCTAGAGGGTCAGTGATTGGATCAGGGATTTCTGCACTAATGAGAGAATCTATGGTAGACAGAACCTGATCTGTTTTTTTATTATCTAACCAGGCAAGAACATGGGCATGTGGCAGGCCTCTTTTTTGGAACTCAGTACTATGCAAGACTGCAATCAAATTAAAAGTAACAAGTCAGAAGACAATAGGACAGAACATAACACAAATATATTCTGAGCAGCAACACTACCTGCAAGGACAGGACCAAAGATCGCTCCACTCTTAATGTCGTTAACAAATTCATCTTCTTTCATTTTGTAAACTCTATTAACAATATCAGGTCTATCAGATGGAAGCTGTCCAGGCTGGAATTCAAGGGCTTCACTAATTTCAGACCATTTGGTGTTACAAGTGAAAGTGCTAAAAGTATCAGGTCCACCATTAACACGTACAATTGCCATAGCATCCTGGTAATGCTGAACATAGTATCTTTTGCCACCAGTGAAAGAACCAGGTAATACAGTCTTTCTACCTATCTTCTCACCGTTAATGCACCCTTGTCCTACAGCATCACTTATGGTCTAGAAATTTTCTGACCTTAGCTCATCCTGTTTTAAGACAAGGAACCAAAGGTGATTCTCTTCTACACATGCATAGCAATCAACTTGCAGTTGGAAAGTAAGCCTACCACAGCATGTATATGGATTATACTCATTAGGCCTATAATGACAGCAATAGGCATAATAATCTAACATTGTCAGAGTTTTGCGTGTTTTCTGAGGCAACAAATGAGCATCAGTATATTGCATCCCTAGATGAAATCCAATATCACCAAAAGGAAATAACAATGGATATTGCAGTGCCATAAGCGCAGGATGGAGATTAGATACATGGACCAGGCCATGATCTCTATCATGCACTATAACATCACGTTTATAACTATCAACTGTTAGATCACCAACAATTAACAGTGCAAGCTCATCAACAGTCGGTAGATTGTACTGGATGTCTCCATCACCATCTGGAGCTAAAATCTTGATAGCTAATCGCTGTGTAGGATTGTCTTTTATACGATCTCTAGCAAGTCTAAATCGATTGACAAGTGGGTTGACGACATCTAGCATGTGAAGGAGATCCTCAATAATATGACGATCTAAGTCATCTTCTAAATCACCGTTATCAGACAAAGCATGTATTCTATTATCAATTTCAGATTCAGTGTCATGAACATAAAGTTGAGCAAATTTCGGTTTTGAACCTTCGGAAGGAATCAATGTGCCAATCCTGTGATGGACCTGACCATTTATCCTAAACACATACGGACCAAGGCCATTATTTATACTTCGATCTATTTCTGCACCAAAAGATGTAAAATTAAATAGGCAGTTATATTGCCTTATACGATCCATAAAGTGGTTACTTTGACGTGGACCATCAAATCGCATGAGAGATGCAAGTGTAGGAGGAGGTGGTTGAAAGGATTGGATACGAACACGACCACCACTACAACACCGGTTGTAAATAACGCGTCTTTTTACCCAGCTTGAATCGCGTTGGACACGCTCAGCCCACCAAAACAAAGCACCACAATGCAAACATTTATAACATGGACCTCCAAGCCATGAGCGGTGAGGATAAGTAGCTGGACAATTCATAGACCCCAAGAAATAAGTTAGCAATCGCACATATACAAGCACATGTCTATCTAATAGGATGTTCTATAAACAAGGAAACAAAGGGACCACCTTTTAGGGCATCTATATACTCAAGATCAAGCGGCAAAGAAGGCTGTCCAATAACGTCAACTGCCACGGATGAGCGTGCTAATATTTTCTGTTTCCTAAGTTTAGTACGGGCCAGACGATTTTGCCTTGCATGTGGAACGTTATAAATCGGGAAAAAGTCGTCACCTAACAAT
>JAGXJF010003579.1:0-12868 GCA_019208055.1 Stipa capillata
ACAGACCCTAAGGCTTGGTATGTTATATCCAGGTGTTATTTAGTTTTATAATTTGCTTTTTCTGTTTCGTTTCTACCTTGTTTGTATATTTTAACTGCTAACTCTTTTCTCTTCTTTTTTAGTACACTCATACGTTACTTGGTATTTGCTTGTTCGCTGTCATCAATGTAAGTTTGCTATCTCTAATTCACTTCGGAACGGTACACTTGCCTTGTTTCAGCATAGTGAGTTGTGAGCGTTGAGAGTTTGCACTTCTATATCCACATCTACTTTTCACTTGGCGTTTTCCACCTTTGGTCATGTCAGGAGACGAGGAAGACATTCCTACATTTACATGAAGCCCAAATATAGAGGAATATATTACATGAGAGCTAAATGTTGATGAGCTTTTCCGCTTGACTCACTATTCAGAGGAGTGCAAATTGCACCCTGCGTCCAATGGTTTGGCAATTTACGGCAAACATTGGTGGGAGTGGGTTGTCCACATACGTACTGAGTGTCATGACTTGCTAATTGCCACTTGGGATGAGATGAGGCGTGAGCTACATGCATGCTTTATACCTCACCACAGCGTTTCCTATGTGAGAGGTTGCGACGAGGGTTCCAATATATTGTTGATGATCAAAATATCACGAAGACGGAGCTTGGATGTTCCTTTCCATCAACGAGACGAGTGCTGCACATCTGTTACCAGTGGCACAAAATATAAGCATGGTTGATGGCAAGCACGCCATTGCGGGCCCATGTTCTCTTTTGGAGGTTGATATGCATCCAACTCATGTGAGGATGAGAGCCACATAGCCAATTGAGCGAGAGTGATGTTATCAAAGTGAGCTGTGTGGTTCCACCAAATGCGAGGTTGAGAGCATACATCCTAATAGTGCGAGAGCCATACCAGAAGAATTGAGTTTAGTAGAGGCAAGCATATATGAGGATATTTCTACTATATAATCATCGGGCCCATGTTCTCTTTCGGAGGTTGATATGCATCCAAACCCATGTGAGGATGAGAGCCACATAGCCAAATTGAGCGAGGGTGATGATATCAAGAGTGAGTTGTGTGATTCCACCAAATGTGAGGTTGAGAGCATACATCCTAATAGTGCGAGAGCCATACTAGAAGAATTGAGTTTAGTACAGGCAAGCATATATGAGGATATTTCTACTAATATAATCATCTCTACTTCTAGTGTTTTTTCTTGTAATACACAGGATGGTTTTGAAGAAAGGGAGCTACAAGAAACACAACCTTCATTAGTTGAGGAGATTTTTGAGGTACCTACATCATCCGAGGAGAACAATAATGAACATGGTACTAACCCGATCATACAACAAGCAAGGGAGAACATCTATGAGTATATTCCCGCTGTAGTTAATTCTAGTGGGTTACCTTGTGCAACAATTGAACAACAATATGATAATTTGCATGCTTATAATGTGGAACATCTGGTGCTAATTACACATAAGGAAGTGCTAGTGAGCATACCCCCTCTGAATGTTATGTACAATATCATGCTTGATGAGCCTGTTAGTTTGGAATGTGCTATGGATAAGCTTTCTACAATTTCATCATTCAAATCCTTATCTAGCACTTATGCCTACCGTTATAAGTTCAATTTCATTAGTGACTATGGCGTCAATGGTCAGCTTCTTGTATATCAAATTTGCATAACTTGTGATCATCTTGCCGAATTGAGGCATGGTATTTCAGGCAATAATAATTATATGCAGAAGCTTGTTCCATGTGGTATAACATCTAATTTTCATGATACTTCTAATATTGAGCATCTGTTGCATGATTGTTCGCATTTTAGTACATTCACTTGTATTAGCAATCACATCTTGTCATTGATGAGTGAAAACTATTCGAATTATGTCACCTTTGTTGGAATGGTTCAATCTTGTTCGCTTACAATTTGCTCATCTAGATAAGCTATGCTTGCTAGAAAAAGTTGACATTATGCTCATATATGCTACCGATCGACACTTACAACAAATGAGTTTTTTATTTCTGGGGAGGGGAAATTCGATGTGTTTTACTTATATTTGCAAGTTAAGTTGTAAACTAAACATTGAGAGTCATTATACTATGTGCTTTACTTATAATCGCAATTTGAGTTGCTATTCTGAGAAAAGATGCCTTGCTGAAATCGGATTTGCTCATTTGCTCATGTTCATATTCGACGAGTGCTTTTTAAACCAAGTTCCTACTTTGGTCATTGCCATAGAAAAATACATCAGTTGGTATGTACCATATCCTTCATTGTTGCTGTGTAATTTGTATATGAAACCAAAAGAACAATGAAATCCTGGGATGTCTACATATATGTTGCATACACGTTGTGCTACTTGTTTCTTGCATCTCCAGCTTGCCAAAAGCCGAGGACGGCTTTTCTTGAAGAAAGGGAGAATGATGCAGGAAGGACAATGAATAATAGTAGTCTTTATGCATATGACAAACCAAGGACAATTTGTTTTGAAGAAAGGGAGAATGATGCGGGCATCCATAGCTCATTTTCATCTTTATCAGCTGCTGATGAAGACGCTAATAAGGAGAAACGCATAGAGCTACCACGAGGTCCAATAACTAGAGCTAAAGCAAAGCTACTTAATCAGTAGGTGAATTCACTCCTTAATGCACATGCTAATACTATTGATGAGAGCTCTATACTACTAAAATCCAATTGCTTATTAATGATACTTAGGTATTCAGATCAAGAGTTAGGAGACATTGATGTTGTTCATAAATGTTTGCTAATTTAAGAATGTGTGGAGTTCCAACGGGAGGTGAGTGAGGACAATGCGTCAGTTGAGGAGGAAGAAAAACAATAGATCAAGTCTACTCTCCAACAAATCAAAACAGTGCATGAATTGAGCTCTCCAGAGAAAGTTATGACCTTAGGAGTGAAGGCTGCACAAGCTGATTCGAACAATGAACACGAAATGATATACTTAAGGAGTCCGAGACTTGTACACCAAGTAATGGTGGGATCCAACTCCCACATGACCATCCAAATGTTCCCAATAACTTTCTTAGATGATTCCACTCGGATTTGGGGCAAAAAAGGCAAGGAAACAAAAGATAAAAATGGTTGAGCTTGGTTCAGATTCGGTTCGGACAGCCAGGAGGTCTGAATTTGAAACAGACATGGTTTCCTCATACGAACTACAAATAAGGCAAATAAGTACTTGTTGGAAAGATATTCCGAGTACTTTCCAACAGGTATATGCCTGTCCACAGATTCCTTTTGGTCTGTCCACAATCATCACAACAACTCATCAGTTGTATCTGTCCTTTTCCAAATAGAGTCCTGTAAGTTAGGGAAGTTAGAGTTATGTTGGATTTCGACTCTAACACTAGGGTGGACGTCCTAGGTCTTTATATACGCTGTAATTCATGGCTTTTAGTCTCAGACCACTTTATGCATAAGAATTGAAACATAGCTATTGCTTGTTCTTTCATGCCAGCGCTCATGCAACGATAGCTGAGAGAGGATTAGGCAATCATGTTTATTCTGCAATCCAAAGTCAAGCTGTCATTCCGTTGGGAATTGGGGACTTGGTGATCGTTGCTCATGGTCTCATGACGATCGTCTACCGGTCTATTTGGGTATTTTCTGAAGAGCTAAGGGTTCGTGCATTGGCGCGAGTGTTCATACCATCTATCCACGGTTCCTCGCCGAGAAGATCGAGCGACCCCGTATCACGCCTATTTCTTTAACATCCCTAAATCCTTAAACATGTATTATTGTGTATCATGGCATGAAATTCATGAAAATCTAAATTTGTGTAAAATTTTGAACTTTTAAAATGCTAAGGAGAAACACTAAAATTTCCATAAAGGCCAAAGAATGAGTTCGATTTTATTCTCACAACCAATTCAAAGCCAAGTACTTTTAAAGGATATTCCACATTCTTTGAAGTATATGGGAAAATAATTGAATTCTAAAAAGGTGGTTTGAATTTTCTTAAAGGAGCTAAAACAAAAACTAAGAATGAGAAAAAGAAATAGAATGAGAAAAAGAAAAAGAAAAACCCAAACCCTTCCTCCCAGGGCCCATTTCCTCGAACTGGGCTGGCAGCCCAGTCTTCTCTTTCCCGCAGCCCACTTGGCCTTCGGCTGGGCCAGACCGGACCACCCACGGCCCAACCACCTCCCCCGCCTGGCCCACCTTGGGCCCATCTCCCATGGCCTGGCCCGCCTCTCCCCCATCCTTAATTATCCCGTCACCCCGCTCGTCCTCATCCATCCCCACCGCTGCCACCAGCTTGGGACCGAGCTGCTTGCCATGGCAAGCAGCCGGGCGCTCCCTGCCACCTCTTGCTCTGGGAGCAACGCCGCCCCCCTCTCTTTATTTCTTCCGTCCCGAAGCTCCTTCCTCACTCCTACGACCCTCTCTCTCTCCCTCCTCAGCGCCCAGCCACCGCCTCCTCGGAGCCCCGCCACCTGAGCCCTCCCCTCACCGCCGTGCGTCCGACGCGTCTCCCACCGCTGAGCTGTCTGCTGCTGCTCTCCTCACCACCGTGCTCTCCACCTCCCCGCCTGAAGCACCACTACCCAAGCCACCTAGATCCGCTGCCCCGGAGCTCTAGCACCACCACGCCACCTCGACGCCCCGCAAGAGCTCCTCGCGCCGCCTCGCCGCTGCCGCCCTGGTAAGCCTTCGTCGCTGCTCGCCTCACTGCCACGCCCCACAAATCGCCGCTGGTGGCGGCACAAAACCAATCGGGGCTGACCATTTAATTGGGTCACTAATGACCTTGTCCGGTCATTATGATCATTTAATGTTTGAGCATATTATGATGGTGTCTAATGCTCACTAACAGTGTAATAAATGGACTGTTTGAGTATGTCTCCATGACATGAGGGACCCACCAGTCAAAATTAATAAAAAGAATAAAGACAATAAGAAATATATGACAACTAGGCCCTACCGGTCATTGACCCAAGTCAGTATTGACCAGAGTTGACTTGAGGGCCCACATGTCAGCCTCTATTGCTATTTTGAATGATTTAATATTATTTTTATTTACTGAGAATAATAAAAAAAGGTATTAAAATGATTAAATCTTAGAAAAATCATAGTAAATCCATTTTTAATCAGAAAATTGCAAATAATATATCAAAATATTCAGAAAAATGAGATCTATCTAAATATTTCATTTTCATACATGTTTGCATGCTAAAAAAAATATAAATGGCTAAAAACTCAAATTATGTTTTCCTGATTAGCCGGAGATCTTCGAATCGTGAAATATCGAGCATCTGGACTCCGATATAATTGAATACACTTGCATTAGTATTTATTTTGAGTCCTCTATGACATGACATACATTTCATACAATGCCAATTTTCATCATTTTGATATCCAGTATTGCATCGCTTTTTCCGGTGTTTTCGTTCTTCTTCAATAGAGCCGGAAGGATCCGAAGTTGATAAATTTGATCACGAGCAAGATCTTGTTGCCGAGCAACAAGGCAAGCAGCCTCTTTGAACATATTACAAACATCTACTACTTGCAAAGTATTATTTGCTTTCAAATTTGTTATCGCCTACGTTCAAATTCTACTTTCCGCTAAGTGGTAGCCCTATCCTTTGGATAAATTTACTTGTCGTCCAATCAACCACTAGTACAGAAAAGCCTACCAGTGACGGGCCTAAAATGCCCATTAGTGACGAGCGGACCAGCCCGTCACTGGTAACACGTCACTGGTAAGTGGTAACCAGTGACGGGCGCCGCGCTTGTCACTGGTAACTCGTTAGCAGTGACGGGCGCACCTAGCCGCTCATCATTGGTAACCGTGTCACTAGTGACATGCTACCGTAACAGCCCGTCACTGCTAACCCCGACACCAGTGACGAGCACTCCAGGCCGCACGTCACTGGTACTTGGACCAGGCCCAGCCCATTACTGTATTTATATGTATAATCAGCAATTAATAATTCAAATTCCACAGCAATTCAATCCATATCATATTCAGATCACCACATATATATCACAGTATATATCCATGCAACTTGAAACCACAAACACAATAATATATATGTAGATTGATGTCTCAAACCGACTACGAAAATAACAAGTGTAGAAAGTAACAAGACATAAATATGTCCACAAGCGTATAAAGTACACAAGTTTGGCAATACACGACCACAAACACAATACATATGCAGTGTTTTTCCCTCCTCTACGGTCTACCTTGACGCTTTTTTCCCTCCTCTAGGGCCTAGCTGCATGTAGGTGACAGCGTCTTCCCGGGTGTCGAACCAGGGCGGAATTTGGTGAGCTCGCTGCTCTGAGCGAGCCGCATGTTCCTCCGGTGGGTCATTGCCGCTGTAGAAAAGCCCGGTATGCAAGACGACATCCTTGTTGATGATATTCGCAAACACGTTCTAGTAGCGTGCAAACTCTTGCTTCCAGTCATACGGCTTGTGCTCGAGGTTATTACTCCACTTACGTAAGTCCTCAGCTTTGCATAACGTGTTCCACGCCCGTACAAAGTCGTCCATGTGGGAGCAGACGTAATAGCCACACGTCACACTATTCTCCGGCTGCTGTCTGCAACAGAAATCAGTCACATATTTGAAGCATGGAGGACCACTTCTTTTTGCCACAGTTCCTCCCATGTGTGCAAAGTCGAAGAGAGCATCATCCAGAACTTTCTTGAGTAGGTGTAGTTTTTCTTCTCCCTTTTCATGGAATCAAAGTAATAAGCCTTGCTTTCCTTCGGCATTAGTACTAAGAGGATCCAGTGGTCGCTGCGCAAACATGTGAACAAACTAATATTAACCCACGAAGTTGGCTACGTGCACAAGCAAAAAGGAAATTTACAAAAGCACAAAGTAGAGAAGGACTTACATGGGATTGTAGGGCACGAGTATGTAGTCCTTGCCCTTATGCGCTAGCAGCGCACTCACGAGGTATTCTTTCATAATCTCTCTACCTTGTTCAGACCGAACGTTGTTCTCGTGCATGTGATACGGATCTGCTATTCCAACATCGGGAAGATTCAGGCGTCTGGTCTCTCTGGCTTGGTACAGCGCCCATAGCCTGACTAAGGATGCTTCGAGCCTATAAAGGTTGAACATGCCGAAGATCTCCGCAAACTCCAGATAGAATTTGTCCGCGGGATACTGGTCGACGAAATGGAAACCCTCTGGCACCTTCACCATGTAATATGAGATATTATTTTCATCAGGTGCTAATTCCACCTATCGAATGTTCTCATGCAGAATCTTCATTTCGTTTGGGAGGATGTCGAACTCAACCCTTGGTACCATGGGGTGACCCGGGACATGATAGGCCCAGAATCTTCATTTCGTTTGGGAGGATGTCGAACTCAACCCTTGGTACCATGGGGTGACCCGGGACATGATAGGCCCGCCATTGACGACCCGTTGCTCCCTGTCTTGATTGGGAAGATGCTGGGTAGGTTAAGGATTTTTTTCAACCTCGCCTCACCCTGTCTATCGTTAGTACCGGTGCTGGCATGTGTCTTCTTCGCCTCTTTTTTCCTCGTATGCTGCGGTTCCAGAGATACGGCCCTCTGACCGGCCATCACTTCTTTGGCTGCGCCCATGAGTGTGTTATGAGTCAACTTCGTCTGGGCTTGCTTGTCATGCTGGGGTGGTGGCGTATCTACAAATAATTGTGCCTCTTCATCACGAGGCATGCCATGCTCTGCGCCCTCATCGGCGCCCTCCATCTCCAGATCCCTATACGATAGAGGTGGGCAAAGACCCAAAGGAGATGGTCTTGGTGATGTACTGTGGGTGTGGCTCGGCGACGGTGTTGTGCGATTGAAGGTCTCAATCAACTTTATCGCGTCCTTCGGCCACCTGAGAAAAAACCCCTTGTAGGCTCTTAGTTTTTCATATCCCCCTTCAGGGGGGTCATTCAAAACCAAGTCCTCAAAGTTGCCGACCACCTTAGTCAACTCCACCCTCGCCAAGTTTGGTGGTAAATCCACATAGTGCATCTTGTTCTCCGGCGTTATTGGGTGGACTCGACCGTGTGCGACGGTCACCATCGAGCTGAGCACTTGGGCCTGGAGATGGCACGGAGTGATTACCTGTGAAACATATATACAGTTGGATGTGTCGTCGATGTTAGAGTCCGAACAACGAAACCAAGACGTACTAGAACGATTTGCTGAGCCGACGACGCTTACCGTGAGGCCGTCGATTGGATTTGGCAACCCGGGGCCAATGCCCGAGACAGAGGGGCTGCTACTCCTTGCAGCAGTGAAGGGCGGCGGCTGGGTATCAAGATTCAAGGGCGGTAGCTGGGTATCAGGATGCATGGGTGGACGTTGTAGTTGCTCATATACAGGCCCTAATAGACGTTTCACCGCCGCCTCCACTCGCGCATCGAATTCTTTATCTTGCTTGGCTTTCCTCCTCTCGCGGGCAACCTTGCGGGTTTGGGGACAATAATCAGCCCATCGAGCCCCATACCCGATGCCCATCACACGGCCACGAGTCTCTGGCTTGCCGAGAGCCTTATTGATAGGGTGTTGCCACCTATCGCTATCGACAGAGTCCTGGGAGCTTTCGGGTTGCTGGCTTAGCTTCTTCTGCAAGTAACATCAACCGTTTAGAAACGTACCTTTCTGGAAATTAATCTACGTAGGACAAATGAAATAAAATGGGTTCAGAGGTTACCAGCTCTTCGTGCACCTCCTTCAGTTTCTCGTGTGTGAAGATTGGTTTCCCCGTCACTGGGTCAAATTTTGTGTGGGCCCTCACAAAATTCTTTCCACGCCCTGGCTGGATGTCCGAGAAAGGGGGTTCTTTCCTAGCCGCAATCAACTTTGCGTCCTCCTTGTCCCATTTTGGCTTCTTCCCTGGGTAACCACGGCTGCCGAGTTTGTGGTTACCCACGATCTTCTCCCGCATGTCCTTCCCCCACTCACTCAACTTCTTGAATTCATCGTCTGAGCGAGTTTGAATGAACTCGGTCCAATCTGCCTCATCTATCGTAGGCCACAGTGGCTTTATCACGGTCTCAAAATCTTTATCCTTCATTTTATTGGCACGGTATCGCCATGCACTACTGCAGAAACAGCTATAGAAGGCATATTATCAGTGACGAGCACCAAAAAAACTCGTCACTGCTAAACCGAAAAGTTACCAGTGGCGGGCGTCAATTGTCACGTGTCACTGGTAAATAATTATCAGTGACGAGCACACATTACAGCCCGTCACTGGTAAAGTTTCAATTACTAGTGGCGGGCTCACAGAGAGGCTCGTCACTGATATATTACACACCAGTGACGTGCGCACAAACGAGCCCGTCACTGATAACATTTCCCGCCAAACTTGATCCTAGCCTTCATACCAGTGGCGTGCCCACGTTCGGCTCGTCACTGGTATGTCTTTACCAGTGACGGGCGTATATATGTGCCCGTCACTGGTAACCTACCCTATAAAAGGATCAGCGAGCTCGCTGCTGGCCAGTAGTACCTCCACTGGCCAGCAGCGAGCTCGCCGATCGCCTTGACCTCCGCCGCCGCCGTACACGCCCTAGGAGAAATCCTAGCCCTCCAAAATCTTCCCCCACCTCCCCTAGCTCCCTTGCCATCACCTCTAGCTAGCTTGCTCCCTTGTCATCACCTCTAGCTAGATCATCACCTAGCTCCCTTGCCATCACCTCTAGCTCCCTTGCCATCACCTCTAGCTCCCCTAGCTCCCTTGCCATCACCTCTAGCTAGATCATCACCTCTAGCTAGCTTGCTCTCCCTCTCCCCCAAATTAATTTGCTTTACCAGGTGAGTTTCTCTATATGTATTATTTGAATGATCTAGTTACCAAATGTTGATTATGACTATCAGTGGTTGCTAAGTTGCTGCATATCGAATGCATGTAAATCATTACAAAAGAAATTGAACACATAGTAGTTATAGTTTCAACAGTAAAGCTTACATGCTTCCTCATTGGAGAGGCCCAAATTTATTGAATTCTGAGTAGATGCACTTTTGATATCTTTTAACTTCTCAACACGCCATGATTCCAGAGCTTATGTCATATGTTTGGGAAACAACACATAAGTACGTACTTCAATATGATCCTTCAAAATTTGGAAGACAAGCAAATGATATTTCAAAATTTGGAAGACAAGCAAATGATACTTTGATTCGGTGGATCTGTGGTGATGTGAGATGTGCATGAAATGTATTTCATATATGTGAATGTGAGATATGCTTGTGGTACCGGCCGTCGAGCCGAGGCAACATTCGTTGCTTTGTTTATTTTTTCAGGGAAACTGAGTTGAACGTTTTGGCGAAATGTTGCTTCGTCAACATTTTGTCAACGTTCGATACTCAATTTTGCATAATTTTAGCAAAGGTCATGCCGAAATTTTGAATTTTCAACAATTTATTTCAATAACCTGCCAAATCTTGAAATGTTTTAAGTAATATTTCAAAATTTCAATTGCAAAGAAAACTTTTATCTCAATTGGAAAGAAAATTTTGTTTTAGCCTCTCATGAAAGGGTGGTACTAATTAATTTTCGTATATCTTAGGGATCGAATGACCGATGGATCGAAGTTGGATGTATGACGGCGATCGGAACACACAGAGTTTCTATACATCTTTGAATGAGTTCTTTGATTTCGCCGAGCAAGATATGGTGCGAAAGGGTGGCACGAAGATATGCTGTCCGTGTCGTGATTGCAAAAACCTGAAGATGTACGAAAGGAAATCTGGTTTTCTGCACATGCACCTGGTGCGATGGGGTTTCATGGCAGGTTACACACGGTGGACAAGTCACGGTGAGGAGGATGAGGTTGTTGCCGATGACGAAGGGTTAGATGAAGAAGCAGGACATGGGGAGCCGGAAGCAGAACGGTTGGATTATAAAGATGCCGGAGGACATGAAGAGGCCGAAGCGGATACGCGAAGCACGGGGGACAATTTGGCCGGAATGGTCCAGGACCGTCATGTGCAAGAGCAGGTTGTGAAGGAGACGAATAACGATAGTGCGGCTCGTAGAGAGGCTGCCAAGTTGGAGACACTGCTAAAAGACTCCGAGACTCCCTTGTATCCCGGATGCAATCCTGAGCACACCCGCCTCTCAGTCACGCTCGAACTTCTAAGACTGAAGGCACTCCACAACAGCACGGACACAAGCCTCGATGAGACATTGGAGTATCTCGCAAAAGTTCTGCCGGAGGGGAACGTGTTGCCTCGTGGTTGCGATGAGGCCAAGAAGGTCGTGTGCCCTCTTGAATTGGAGGTGACGAGATACCACGCGTGTCCGAATGACTGCATCATATATCGGAACCAGTACGCGGAGCTAAGCAAGTGTCCCGAGTGCAAAGCATCCCGGTTCAAGCGGGGAAAGAACTACCAACCAGATGGTGAGAACGGAGTGAAGAGCGGTGCTCCTGCGAAGGTTGTATGGTACCTTGCACTCATTCCCCGTTTGAAGCGTCTATTCGCAAACAAGAAGGAGGCAAAGCTGATGCGTTGGCACGACGAGAGGCCAAGGAAAGATGACGCCGTGCTGAGACACCCTGCGGACGGTTGCCAGTGGAAAGCAATCGACGACCAATACCCCGAATTCGGAGGAGAGCCGAGGAATATCAGAATTGGAATGAGTACGGACGGACTCAATCCTTTTGGAAAGATGAGCAGCAGGCACAGCACCTGGCCCGTGGTCGTATGGATGTACAACCTCCCTCCGTGGCTCTGTTTTAAGCGGAAGTATCTACACCTGTCTATGCTAATTCAAGGTCCACAGCAACCAGGGAACGATCTGAACGTATATCACCAACCACTGAAGGAGGAGCTAGATACACTGTGGGCTGAACCAGGGGTCCGGGTCTGGGACGCTCACGAAGGAGACTACTTCAATATGAGAGCTATGATGATCACAACGGTGCAAGACTATCCCGCTTATGGATATCAATCCGGCCAGGTTTGCCACGGATACCAAGGATGTGTTAAGTGCATGGAAGATACAACAAGTCGTCACCTACCGGGCTCTCACAAAATCGTGTACATGGGCCACCGAAGATGGCTTCAACAGGATGACCCGTGGAGACAAGATAAAGAAAAGTTCGACATACGGTTGAGACCCGAGGACCACCACGTAAGAGGAGTGGGGAAGAAATATACGAGATGTTGAACTCTTGGGGCGAGTGCCCTAGGGCGGGAAAGAAGCAGAAGAAGGTAAAGCCGCTGGGAGGCGTGTGGAAAACGAAATCTGTATTCTAGGACCTGCCTTACTGGCCTTTTCTCGAGACGCGGCACTGCATAGATGTCATGCATATTGAGAAAAATGTCTGTGAGAGTGTGCTCGGTCTCTTGCTCCACATGGCAGACAAGACAAAGGATGGGGCCGAAGGCACGAGCTGACTACGAGGAACTGGGGATAAGACGAGAGCTGTGGGCCAAGGTGGAGAAGACCAAATTGGGCAGGAATGTTACGAAAATCAAGACGCACTGTCCCGCCGCTTGCTACACTCTAAGTACAGACGAGCTGGATAAAATCTTCAAATGCCTCAGATGTGTCAAAGTAACTTCCGGGTACTCGGCAAACATACAGAGATTTCTAGACACGCATAACCACAAACTAATCGGTATGAAGTCTCATGACTGTCACGTGATGATCACGCAGATACTTCCGGTTGCAATTAGAGGGCTAATGGAGCCATGGATCCGCGGGACACTGCTTGACCTCTGTAACTTTTTCGACACTATCTCTCAGAAGTCCATCACTAAGAAGCGTTGCCGGCTACTGCAGGCGGAGATCATTGTCATACTCTGCGAGCTCGAGATGTACTTTCCGCCCGCCTTCTTCGACGTCATGGTTCATCTCATGATCCATATCGTCCCAGAGATCATCGACCTAGGTCCAGTA
>JAGXJF010003580.1:0-20234 GCA_019208055.1 Stipa capillata
TCCGGGTCCGTGACACATACATGCTGGGACTTATTGCCTTTCTTTTCTCGTTTGTTTCCGGTAACCACGTATTGCTCACAATAGAGCCTGGAGAAGAGGAATCGCAAGACCCTGACTGTGCTCAACACCAGGAAACTTGTGATCAAGGCAAGCAGAGCTTGTTGCATCTTTACATTGTTGATTATCTGCTTTACTTATCTATATGTTGACGTGTGGATCGTTGTTTGGAAAGTGTGGTTGATTTTGTTTAAACTAGCATGATAGGATGTGCTGCAAGTTGTGTCCAGTTATGGCTGGGATTAATCTTGTACCCTAATATTTGAGCCTACTAAAGTGAGATGGGAGAGCTGAAGGGAAAGTGTACGATGGATAAAGTTGGTATAATTTGGATGCATGGTGTGACCAGGTGTAAGGAGAGTTTGTCGCTATACAACTCTGAGGTGATTCCATCGTGATTACTCCCCTTGTCACCGCGTGGATGTTAGCGGCATCGAGGCTGGGGTGTAGTTGAGGTAAGTCTAAGACCCTTGGAGCCTTGCAACCTCCAAGGGTTAAGGCACTCTTTACACTCAGGGTGATCGATTGCCGGTAACGGTCCGAGTGAATTGATTGAAATTGGTATTGTCGTGGACATCTGATTGAAATGGGGTGTGGGCTGCCCCAAATGGATTCGGGGTATCGGAATGGATGTTGCTAGGGTAGCTTTCTGAATTGTATGGGATCTGAACCGCAAGTCAAAGATTATGATTCCCTTCCATATTGCTACTCAAGCCATGTTTCCTACTTGTACCTTGTTAAGTTGAAATGCACCATGTTTATTTGCTGCTATACTAGTATGCGTAGGGCATTCAATCAAGCACGAATAAGTCTTGCGAGTACTTTTGTACTCACCTCCTAGGGCTTTGCAGGTGAGCCAGTGGTCGAGGATTACTTCGATGATGCCTAGCGGCTTGGTTTTCTTGGTTGGCTAACGACTCATGGGATCTTGGTGACTTTTGGGCAGCGGTTGATGCACCGCTGCGGATTTTGGGTCTTTTTATTCCGCTGTTGCATGAGTATTTCAAACTTAACTATGTTTCCGGTTATTGCCGAATGATGTAATCATATAGTCCCATGTGGACAGCTAGGTGTATTATCGTACCGTAGTGGTTTGTGTGATGATATGCTTGCTGTCCAACATATGCCCCCACCTCCTGTCTGTCATGCGTGTATGTTGAAATGGGGAGTGTGGTCGGATGCATATGGAGGAACTTCTTATTTTATTTCGATTCAAGTGAAGTGCAAAGTGAATGAACGGTCCATTGCCAAAGTGAGTCATACGCGTCATGGCGTATGTTTTTTTGGAATCGTGATCCCTCAATCAGGCCGTGGTGAGTCATACGCATTGTGTTGTATGCATGTCGCACAGGACGGGGGTGGGCCATAGTCCGTCGCAGGTAGCGGCTATGGTCACCGTCTTCACTTGTTGTGAATTCCTTGATTCGGATTAAAATACCGGGTCCCTCACACAGCGCGGGCTCGGGCAGCGGCGGCGCGGGGAACAGGCGGCGCAGGAGGGGAACTAGGGATTTGGAATGCGAATTGGCACGGGGTGCCGAAATTTTTCTAAGTCGTCATATATGTAGTAAGCTCATCCTAGACGGGTTAAGTGAGCTACCCGTCTCTGATGAAAATCATCTCAGATGGGTCCACGGCCAACCGTCTGCGATAACCTCTCTTCCCAGACGGGTCTATACAATAAACCGTCTGTGATAATTTTTCATCCTAGAAGGTTAATATCTTTGACCCGTCTCGGATGACATCTATCGCAGACGGTTTTAACTATTGACCTGTCTGGAATGGGTGTTTACAGAGAGCATACTTTGTCTGTTTTGTGAGCTAGCCTCAGGAATTGCTAGCCATGCCCTCTGAAATAGCAGATATATATTGCACAACATATTCACATATTTAACACAGATACACTGAAACAATCACATACTTGGACATGATATATACATTCACGGTTGCTAGCTAGAAATGAGTCACAATTGCTAGCTGGAAATGAATCACACCATTTCAGAATTGAGAGCTCGCTGCCAACAATCGCATACTTCAATGTTTAAAAGGAAAGTTGCAAAAGAGTGCTAAGTACATAGATGAAATACAATGAAAGTAACATTCATAATAAAAATAATATCAATTAGTTACAATACTTGCTTCTTCCCTTTGAAAGTGAGCCCTTCATGATGATCGTTGCGGTAGTATGACCCAGCTCCCTCCATGGCTTCAGCCTCAAAACTCAAATCTCTGGAATAATTCTCGGTGAATTCGTTGCAATCATCCTCGTCAACAATGTCGACTCTATATGCTCTTTTTCCATTTCTAACGACATGCCGCCTCTTGCTTGACGGATCGATCATATAGAATACCTGATGAACATGCTTCGCGAGTACGAATGGTTCAGTACTGTAGCCAACACGGCTCAGATCAACAGTAGTCACATCGTATTCGTCGGTCTTAATGTGCGAGAGGTGGGCCCAACGACACCGAAATATTGGATTTTGAACTTGAAGTAATCGAGCTCCCAAATCTCCTCGATGAACCCATAGTAACAATGCTTATGACCGGCGGAATCGAAAGCATCGACCCGCACACCGCTGTTCTGATATGTGCTTTTTGCATCTTGAGCCTTCGTATAAAATGTGTATCCATTTATGTCATATCCTTGGTATGTCCGGACTGTAAAGTACGTTTCTTTGACAACCATGTCAGCATTTCATCTGATGACGACGTGGTGCTGATCCGGTCCTGGAACCATTGGTTGAATAGGGACATATGTTGTTTCTTGATCCACGCTTCGCTTTTTGTTGGATTTTGATGTCGTAGCATTACCATGTGTTCATCGATGTATGGCGACACCACCGACATGTGCTGCAAGACCATGAAATGAGCTCGAGCATGATCGTCCCGATCAGGAGTGATGGATTTCGCTCCGAGGACCCCGGTACCATGGAGCCTCCCCACGTGTCGTGATTCAGGTAGACCTATCGGGTTGACATGTGGCATGTAGTCCAAACAGAACTCGACGACCTCTTCGGTGGCATAACCTTCCACAATGCTTTCCTCAGGCCGCGAGCGATTTCGTACATAACCCTTCAGAATTCCCATATATCTCTCGAACGGGTACATGCTTCGTAGGAACACAGGACCGCACATTTTGATCTCTCTAACTAGGTGAGTCATGAGGTGCGGCATGATATCAAAAAATGACGGGGGGAAGTACATCTCAAGGCGACAGAGGACAACCACGAGCCTTGCCTCTAGAGCATCCAGTTCAAGTATACTTATCGCCTTCTGTGATATTCTGTCGAAGAATTGACATAGCATTATGATTGTATCCCGGACATCACCAGGCAAAATCCCTCTAATAGCAATAGGAAGTATCTGCGTCATCAAAACGTGACAATCGTGAGACTTCATGCCAATTAATTTCAACTCCTGCATTGAAACTAGCTTCTTGATGTTGGCGCAGTACCCGCTTGGAACTTTCACATCGTGCAAGCACTGGCATAGCTCAATTTTCTCGGCTTTAGAGAGTGTGTAACATGCAGGTGGGAGGAAGGTTCTGCCTTTGTCGGTTTCTATCGGAGCTAACTCAGGCCTGATGCCCAGTTTCACATAGTCTTGTCGTGCCTTCACGCCGTCCTTTGTTTTATCAGGGATATTCAGCAAGAGGCCAATTAGGCTATCAAACACGTTCTTCTCTACGTGCATGACGTCGATACAGTGGCGAACATCTAGTTCTTTCCAGTAAGGCAAACCCCAAAATATTGATTTCTTTTTCCACAAACCCTTCATTAGTTTACGCCCTTTCCAAGAACAACGTCAACATCTTTAACCATTCCGTATACCTGTGTCCCGGTTAAATAGGTGGAGCCGATCCTTCTTCGATGGTTCCGTCGAACTCAGCAACCAACTTGCGGTAAGGATGATTTCGATGCAAAAACCTACGGTGCCGCATGTATACGGTTTTGCGTGATTTCTCGAGGTACAAACTGGCCGTATCTTCCATGCATTGACCACAGGCTGTTGCTCCTTTAGTACTCTGGCCGGATAGGTTACCGTACGCAGGATAGTCATTGATGGTGCAAAATAGCAATCCTCGTAGGGTGAAGTTCTCTCTCTTGTCTGCATCCCACGTCTCCACGCCTTCGTTCCACAATGTTTCCAGATCCTCCTTCATTAAAGACAGGTACGTATCTATGTCATTTCCGGGTTGCTTCGGGCCTTCGATGAGCATGGCCAACATGATGTACTTCCTCTTCATGCACAACCAAGGAGGGAGGTTGTACATACAAAGAGCCACAGGCCAAGTGCTATGACGAGAGCTCATGTTTCCAAAGGGATTTATTCCATCCGTACTCATCCCGAACCGTACATTTCTAGAATCCGCACCAAAATTTGGGAATTTCCTGTCGATGTTTCTCCACTGGATAGAGTCCGCTGGGTGTCTAATCAAATCATCAACTTTACGCCCCTCCGCGTGCCACCGCATTTTCTTTGCATGTTCAGTATTTGCAAACAGACGCTTCAGGCGAGGAATGATAGGAAGATACCATACAACCTTGGCCGGAATGCCCTTCGGCTCCTCATTGCCCTCGATGTCATCGTTCGTAGCATTGTTGCGCTTCTTGTATCGGGAAGTCTTACAAACCGGACATACATGTAGATTCTCGTACTCTTTACGGAAGAGGATGCAGTCGTTTTTGCAAGCATGTATTCTTTGTACATCCATTCCTAGCGGACAGAGAATCTTCTTAGCTTTGTATGTGCTTTTTGGCAACTCGTTCCCGTCTGGAAGCATGTCTGCCAGGAGTTGTAAAAGTGCAGTAAAGCTTTTGTCAGACCAACCTCCGCTTGCCTTCAATTTGAGCAGTTCCAGAACAGCTGACAGCCGGGTATATTTCGCCTTGCAACCATGGTACAATTGTCTCTCCGAGTCTTCCATTAGACCCAGAAATTTCTCGTATTGCCTGCCACGAAGGTCATTACCTTCAGCATCACACAGCATTTGCTCGAGATCGTTGTCATTGGTACGCATCTCGGCATCCTCTTCATCAGACTCAGAATCAACATCAGCCTCCAGATTCAACTCTTCGCCACTCATTCCTTCATCGCTCCCCTCCATGTGTTCGCCATGATGGATCCAATTTGTATAACCAGCTACGAATCCCCTACGGATCAAATGATCTTGTAACTGGGCCGTGTTCGTCAACATCTTCTCATTCTTGTAGTCATAGCATGGACAACACACATGACCAGACTTCCTACTCGACATATCATCCTCAACCGCTCTTAAAAATTCGTTCACGCCACTGATATACTCAGGGCTCACGCGGTTCGCATCATACATCCATCTTTGATCCATCGACACTATGACATACATATAAACATATGTTGACTAATTAATTATCTGTGTGATTCAAAATAAAAATTAAACTCATTGCTCTCTCTCACTTGTCCAATTATGCGCAAAACCATCCAAGCAAGAGCCATCCAAGCATGCGTATATATTACATCTAAACCACAATTAATAAACCATCCATCCATGCCTATACATCTATTAACCCTAAATTATCTTCTAATAGAACATAATTGCACTAGATCTAGGGTTAGAGAGCAATTAAACAAACTAGCTAGATAACCAAATCTACTAACCTATTGCCACACCAAAGCAATTAGCTCCTTCCAATCTTCTTCTCCTCCCCCAAAATCACCTCAAAATCGCCTCTGCCTCTGCCACCAGCCCAACAGCCCTAGGAAACCCTAACAGGGGAGAACTGGTTCTGTTATATAGGTGGAGAAGTTATTCCAGATGGTCTAGCCACTTCAACCGCCTGTGATGCCCAACCATAGACAGGGTGAAGAAAAGACCGTCTACGATGTATTGTGACATCGCAGACGGTTCCTTCAATGACCATCTCTGATGTATCATCGCAGACGGTTCACTTAGAAGCCGTATGCGATAACTAATACATCACAGACGGGTTATACCTCGAACCGTCTGCGATGAATCATTCCAGACGGTTCGGGTATCACCCGTCTGGATTGACATATCATCCAAGACACTGGGGTCCGGACGAAAGTCATCACAGACGCTGTCGTTTTCCTGCCCTGTCTGTAATGTATGCTATCCTAGACGGGCTGTGCTAACCGTCTGCGATGTGCCGTCCAGGATGTGTCGTTCTGTAGTAGTGTGCCATAGCAATCTTCATGGGTCTACAGGAGCATGACTTCAACAGAGTCAGCACTATAGATTCTGCCAAGGATATCTGGGATACTCTGGAGCAGATCTATGAAGGCAGTGATACTCTAAAGAAGTCAAAGAGAAGCCTTCTGGAATCAACATTGGAGATATTCGAGTATGAGCATGGTGAGGACATCAACTCCCTGTTCTCGAGACTCACAATCATCACCAACCAGTTGAAGGCCCTAGGCTCAAATCGGGTAGATGATGAAGATGTGGTGAAGAAGTTCTTGTCAGTGCTTCCTAAAGCCTACAGAACTCTTGTTCTCATGCTGAAGGAGAAAGATGGGTTCGACAAGATGTAGCCCAGAGAAGTCGCTAGGAAGGATCCTTACACATGAGATGGAACTCAAGCAAGAAGGCAAGCAAAACTCTTCCCCAGCTATTAAGAAGAACATTGCCTTGAAGACCACTGCCTCAACATCACAACCTGAGAGTGATAGCAGTGAGGAACTCAATGAGGAGATGACCAGTGGAGAAGAGAGTGAACTTATCCTCCTCACAAGAAATTTTAGAAAGTTCTACAAGAAGAAGAAGCAGTTCGAGTCCAGTGACAGATTCAAAGGGAAGAGGCTGTCCAAAGACAACAAGTGCTTCGAATGTGGCAAGGAATGCCACTTTGTTGCTGATTGTCCAAGCAAGAAGAAGGACAACAGTCAGTACAAGAAGAAGAAGGACTTTCATGGAAGAAAGAAGACCTTCAAACAAGCACTCAACCTACTCCAAGAACAAGGCCACTGCTAGAGCCTATGTTGGACAAGCTTGGGTATCAGATGATTCAGGTTCAGAGGAAGAATCTGAGGATGAAGGTCAGGTTGCTGGAATTGCCATCAGCATGGCTGATGCACCCAGCTGTGACACAGCCAGGTCACACAGCTCCGAGGTCGACTCCAGGGATGATCAGACTCCATCCACTTCTGCCCCTTTGTGCCTTATGACCAAAGAATCTAAGGTACTTACTGAGATGACTTTCCAGATTATGCTGAACTAATGGGTATTCTGGAAAGAACAGATAAGGCATATGGCAGGGAAAGGAAGGAGAACATATCCTTGAGGGATAAACTCAGGGAGCTGAGGGAAACATGTGACGAGGTTTCTGATGATAGGGAAAACCTCAGGCTGGACCAGGAAAACCTAGAAAATAGCTCATGACAAAGCTCAAGGCAGCACATGAGCTTCTTATCAAGGAGCATGAGGAGCTTAAGGCAAAGCATTCTATTTGCACTGATATTTCTTCTATATCTGTTGATGCATCTTTGCCTGCTCTTGCTATCATTGAGACATGCTTAAACTGTGCTAGTCGTATAAATGTTCTAACTTCCACAGGTTGTGCAATTGATAACTCAAAAAGAGGCTTCAACCTCTACTGCTACTAACTCTGTGGATGCAGCTGAACATAACAAGCTCAAGGAGGAGCTTGAAGAGCTTAAAAGGCTTATGAGAAAAGGCCTATGCACTGCCAACATTGGCATGCAGAATTATCAGCTGATTAGAGCTGAGATGGTGAGAAAGAATGATGGCCGAAAAGGCCTGGGTTATGATTCCTCTGTAAATAAAGATAAACTGCCTGCTGTCACTAACTCTTATCTTGCAGCTAAATTTGTGAGACAGGCAGGTACAAGTGACAACGAATTTATTGGTCACATGTAGAGAAATAGGAATGCAGTAAACATTCCATCTAACCCATCCTATGTCCTGCAGAAGGATAGAAAAGGGAAAATTGTGGCCAAGTATGTTGGTCGCAAGCACCTGACAAAATGGTTACCTGCTATCTGGGTTCCAAAGGTAACAGTTGCCTGTGTCACTGGTGTACTACACAGCTGTGTACCCACCGGTGTCACCGGCAACTCACACAGCCAGCTAACCTCTTTGTCTAAGGTTGCAGGTGACAGACAGCCTAAGAGGATTCATGTTATATCATCTGTTGCTAAGGCTATAAATGTTAGAAACAGATATGCTAACCCATTAACTACTGTTTCTGCATATGGTAAATCTGTTAAGGGAGCCAAACATGTTTGGGTCCCTAAATCCCATAACTAATCTTGCAGGATACTGCCTCCAGTGGAACTGACTGGGTTGTGGACAGTGGATGTATACAACATATGACAGGAGGCAGAGAGGAGTTTGTAGAGATCACAAGTGAAAATCTTCCAAGCAAATATGTGATCTATGCAGATAACTCAAAGGGAAAGGTAAATGGCATTGGTAAAGTTGCCATATCTGAAAATCATTCTTTATCCAATGTTATGCTTGTGGATCAGATAGGCTATAGTCTGATGTCTGTGTCACAGCTGTGTGACACAGGTATGAAAGTTACTTTCTATCCTGATGAGGTTATAGCCTCTAAGCTATCTGATGATTCTCAAGTATCCAAAGGATGTAGGTCTGGAAAACTATACATTGTCAACTTCAATGAATAGCCTGCAGTAGCTCCATGGTGCCTCATGGCCAAGACCGGTGCTGGCTGGCTGTGGCACAGGCGGCTAGGACATGCAGGGATGAAGCTTCTCAATAAACTCAGCAAGCATGACTAGGTCATAGGCTTAGAAAAAGTGAAGTTTGAGAAGGACAAACCCTGCAGCTCTTGTCAAGCCGGCAAACAAGTTGGAGCTGCTCATCGTCCCAAGAATGTCATGACTACCACCAAACCTTTTGAGCTCATACACATTGTCCTTTTCGGTCCTACTACATATGAGAGCTTGGGAGGTAACAAGTATGGATTTGTCATTGTAGATGATATTTCTTGCTATACTTGGGTGTTCTTTTTGAAGGAGAAGACACAGGTTTACAGGAAATTCAAGCACCTCATTGTTAAAGTTCAAAATGAGTGGAAGGTAAACCTGGTCAAGGTCAGGGGTGACAATGGGACTGAGTTCAAGAACTCAAAGGTGGACGCATTCCTGGACAAGCATGGAATCAAGCATGAACTTTCAAGTCCATATGCTCCACAGCAAAATGGAGTACTGGAAAGGAAGAACAGAACCTTGATAGAGATGGCAAGGACATTGCTAGATGAATACAAGTGTCGGAGTATTATTCCGGCAATACTGAATATGGGGCGGTGTGAGCACAGCAAATCCGGATGGGTGCACACGGGAGACAGGATTTAGACAGGTTCAGGCCCTCGCGGAGAGGTAATACCCTACGTCCTGTGTTTGGTGGCTAGTATAGCTTGAATCCCGAGTGCCGCAAGCCCTGGAGAATCGATCTCGAGGCGGCTTGAGCTATGAAACAATGGAAATCTTCTATGACTAAAGGCTTACCGATCGGAGGTCCCCTACCAGGCCTTATATAGGCGACCAGGATAGGGTTACAAGAGTCCGGATCGGTTAACAGATTGGTTTCCTAATTAGTTACAACAGATTCCGGGTATGCCGGGCAGGTATTAGTCCATGCCTTGTACTCCATGTTGATGAGGCGTCCCCGTGTAGGAGTCGGACTCCGAGTAGTCGGTCCGGCCCACCCTATGGCCAGAGGGCTAGATTCGTCCTCCTTGATGATACTCGGGTGCTATGTCATCGTCAGTAGCCCCCGAGCCTTCGGCCGACTAGGATAGTCGGGCAGAGGCTCCTTTGCTTTATTGTAGATTTCACTCTGGGGGCACGAACAGTGCACCCAGAGGGTGTAGCCCCCGAGCCTCTACTCGGTTCGAGGAACCAAGTGGAGGGTCTTTAATGACTCTTCCTGAGTAGCTGGTTTACTTGTCTTTCCGTAGATTTCACTCTGGGGGCACGAACAGTGCACCCAGAGGGTGTAGCCCCCCGAGCCTCTACTTGGTTCGAGGAACCGAGTGGAGGGTCTTGATGATTTTCCCGCCTTCGACCGACTCGGCCAGCGCAAGGCCGAGTGCTCGGCAGCTTGAGGTGGAGAAAGCCGCCACCGAGCCCTCTCTAAAGAGAACTCAGGACGCCGCCACTGGTAAGCCCCCGAGTCATGTCTGCTCAGTCAGAGCCTACCGAGTAACTTTGCTGCCGACATTGCCGATGAAGAGGTCCCTGTGCTGATGGAGAAAGCCCAGTCGGCGGATACCAGTGCTGACAGCGTTGTCCTGAAAAAGTAGGGAGAAAACACATGAACCGTTCCATATACATGTGAAGTACTCGGGAAGGCCGAGTGTAACTTGATTATGCATGTTTTGGTTAACTTGTTCTGTGTTTTATTAACCCCTTCTTTTGTAAAAATTCGTTCATGTGTAAGTTAGCCCTTTGTGTGTGCTCTTGCCGACCCGTCATATCCCCCATTGCATTGAGATTAGCTGTGGGCTGTTTCCCGTGTAGTGCAGGGTTGTGGCGTAGACCGGCGATCAAAGACGAAGAGTTAACGCCGGGCTATTTACATAGTACTAAAATAATTGTTGAAAGAGAAGAGCCCGAGTGCGCCTGGGCGCACCTGGTGTGGTGTAGCTCCCGAGTGTCCACTATGTGTAGCCGTGAGCGTGCATAGCAGGCAAGTCGGGAAACCTGAAAAGTTACTCGGATGGAGCAAGGAAATATTTATTCATTTAAAGTATGAAAGTACAAAGCTTAAGTATAGAAGCGACTTAGCTGTTCAATGTTTTAGGCGTTGGCGATGAGGTTGCCGTCTTTATCCTTCAGTCGGTAAGCCCCCGGGCGTAGTCGGGTGGCAACATACGGCGCATCCGAGTCCGCCATAAAGTCCTCCCGAGAAGGATGGTGGCTTCCCAAACTCTCGAAGCCGTCCGAGTCATAATCGAGGACGGGTAGAAGGGACTCAATCGTACCGACCAATCGGGATCCCTGCTCGACGGGTAAAGACCCATGCCCGAGCAGTAGATCCATCTTTCGCGTGACCTCGTCCTTGGAGATGGCCACCGAAGTCATCCACTCCGACGAGAGTCCGAGTGGGAAGGCGGTGAAGCCTCCGCCGACTGGCTGGAAGCCGAGTCGCAGAGGTGAAGCTTGCCGAAGCCACTGACTCGAACAAGAGTCCGGGTGAGAAAGGTGATGAAGCCTCTGCCGATTGGCCGGGCACCGAGTCGCAGAGGTGGAGTTTGCCGAGCTTGTCGATGATGAAGTCGAGTTTTTCGAGTCAGAAAAGCTGTCCAGGATCAGCGACGGAGTCCTGGGGGCCAAAACTCACGGCCCGACCTGGAGCGAAGTCGCCGTTGCCGAAGAAAAAACCCGTCTGGATCTATTCAGATGGATCTATGCGCACAGCCCCTACCTGGCACGCCAACTGTTGGAGTATTATTCCAGCAATACTGAATATGGGGCGGTGTGAGCACAGCAAATCTGGATGGGTGCATACGGGAGACAGGATTTAGACAGGTTCAGGCCCTCGCAGAGAGGTAATACCCTACGTCCTGTGTTTGGTGGCTAGTATAGCTTGAATCCCGAGTGCCGCAAGCCCTGGAGAATCGATTTCGAGGCGGGTTGAGCTATGAAACAATGGAAATCAACTATGACTAAAGGCTTACCGATTGGAGGTCCCCTACCAGGCCTTATATAGGCGACCAGGATAGGGTTACAAGAGTCCGGATCGGTTAACAGATTGGTTTCCTAATTAGTTACAACAGATTCCGGGTATGCCGGGCAGGTATTAGTCCATGCCTTGTACTCCACGTTGATGAGGCGTCCCCGTATAGGAGTCGGACTCCGAGTAGTCGGTCCGGCCCACCCTATGGCCAGAGGGCCGGATTCGTCCTCCTTGATGATACCCGGGTGCTATGTCATCGTCAACAAGACTCACCAAGATTTTGGGCTGAAGCTGTCAACACTGCTTGCCACTCCATCGACAGGCTATATCTACATCCACTACTCAAGAAGACTTCTTACGAGCTGCTCACCAACTCCAAGCCTAATGTCTCATACTTCAGAGTATTCGGTTGTAAGTGCTACATTCTTAGAAAGGGCAAACGCCTTACTAAGTTTGAAGCTAAATCTAATGTTGGTATATTCCTTGGTAATTCTACTAACTCCCATGCCTATAGGGTCTTTAACACCACCACAAAGGTTGTTGAAGAATCTATGGATGTGGATTTTGATGAGTCTTATGGCTCCCAAGGAGAGCAAGTTGTTAATGATGTAGGGAATGTGGACATCAGAAGAAATCCATTGGTGAGATCAGACCTACCATCAAGGAGGAGGCTGCCTCACCAATTGATCAAGAACCACTCTCTCCATCACTGGGTGAAGACATTGGAGATCAAGACATTGAGTTCGAGTACAACCCAGCCAATGATCAACTGGATGCAGAGGACCTGACTCAGCCAGCTGTGTCACAGGAAGAACCAACTGTGTCACAAGCATCTCCAACAGCTGTGACACAGGCGGTTAACCCCGATGCCCTTGTGATCAGCAGGCTGCAGAAGGATCACCCTGTTGATCAAATCATTAGTGCCATTAATAGGGGAGTGACTACTCGTTCTCAAATTGCTAATTTCTGTGAACATTACTCTTTTGTTTCCAGTGTTGAACCCAGGAACATCAAGGAAGCTCTCATGGATGCTGATTGGATAAATGCAATGCATGAAGAGCTCAACCAATTCGAGAGAAACCAAGTTTGGTCCCTGGTGGAAAGACCCAAAGATCATAATGTGATTGGAACAAAGTGGGTCTTCAGAAACAAACAAGATACCAATGGGTAAGTGGTAAGGAACAAAGCCAGGCTTGTGGCTCAAGGTTTCACACAAGTGGAGGCCCTGGACTTTGGAGAAACATTTGCTCCAGTGGCAAGACTTGAAGCCATCAGGATCCTCCTTGGTTATGCTGTTCATCATAACATCAAGCTTTACCAAATGGATGTGAAGTCTGCCTTCCTCAATGGTAAACTTTCTGAACTTGTATATGTAGAACAGCCACCAGGCTTTGAAGATGCTAGGAAACCTTATCACGTTTATAAATTGCACAAAGCACTTTATGGCCTAAAGCAAGCACCTAGAGCATGGTATGACACATTGAAAGAATTTCTGATCAACAATGGATTTAAAATGGGCTTAGTAGATACAACTCTATTCACTAAGAAAAATGGAAAGGATTTATTTGTGTGCCAAATATATGTCAATGACATAATATTTGGCAGTACTAACCGCTCCATGAGTGATGAGTTTAGCCAGATGATGACCAAGAGGTTTGAGATGTCCCTAGATGGTGAACTTAAGTACTTCCTAGGACTTCAGATCAAACAACTCAAGAACGTTACTTTTATCTCTCAAGAAAAATTCACCAAGGACATCATCACCAAGTTTGGCATGAAGGATGCAAAACATATTCATACTCCCATGCATCTAGGCCTGAAGGTAAATCTGCTGATCAGAAAGAGTTTAGATCCATGATAGGCTCCTTGCTATACTTATGTGCATCTAGGCCTGATATTATGTTGAGTGTATGCATGTGTGCTAGATTCCAAGCTAACCCTAAGGACTGTCACAGAGTGGCAGTAAGAAGGATACTGAGATATTTGATTCAAACCTCAGGCTTTGGTTTATGGTATCCTAAAGGTGCAAATTTTGAGCTAGTTGGCTATTCTCATAGTGACTATGCAGGTTGTAAGGTTGACCGAAAAAGCACCTCTGGTACTTGTCAATTCCTAGGGCATTCCTTAGTGTCCTAGTCATCCATGAAACAAAATTCAGTAGCCCTATCCACTGCAGAAGCTGAGTATATAGCTGCTGGTAGTTGTTGTGCTCAATTATTATGGATGAGGCAGACCTTGAAAGATTTCAACGTATCTTTTAATCAAGTACCCCTCTTTTGTGATAATGAAAGTGCAATCAAGTTAGCCAACAACCCTAGTACACCACCAAAGATCCAAACACATAGAAGTGAGGCACCACTTCCTGAGAGACCATGTTGAGAAGGGAGATATGCAGCTGTGCCATGTAAGGACTGAAAAATAATTAGCTGATATTTTCACCAAGCCTTTAGATGAGAGTAGGTTCTGTGCTCTGAGGAGTGAATTGAATATCATCGATGTCTCTAACTTGCAATAAAAAGGTTTTGCTTGGTGTCTAGCTCATATGTTTTTGCTGTTTATGTCTGTTACATGAACACCTGTGTTTCTCACCGGTGTCACAAGTATGTGCTATACTTAGAATTAAGAATATTTCTTGACCTATATGAGTGCACATTCCTGTGTACAAAGTGTTTCTAATCAACTCTTGTCAGCTTTGGTTTTGCTTGATTGTATTTCTAGCAAGCTGACATTGAGAAGATTCCATAAGGACATTCAGATAGTGTTCTAATGCTTTCTCTCTTATCAAAGTCTCTCTGTCTTGGTGCTCTATAGATGAAATACTTGTCACCTGAGTCATCCATCTGTGTCTCAGGTGAATGCTTTTGAAATCCGTAGGTCTTAGTGTATCTTTCTTACTCACCTGTGTCACAGGTCCATCTCTCAGCTGTGACACAACCACCATATACCCCTTCGGCCTATATAAGACGTCGATACGTTCTCCAATAGAATACACGTTCGACTCTAAACCCCAAACTTCCGCCTTGCGCCAAAACCTCAAGTTTTCGATGAATTCGCAGTTTCTGCCCATGCAATCTCTTCAACGCTTCAGAAAAGGCTTTCCATCGTGCTCAAGCTTCATCTCCTCCGCGCATTATCAACTCCTTGATCAAAGTAAGCTTCCGCAAGCCCTACTTTGCACCTTTTCTTCATCGAGCACTTGAACTTGCTCTAAAATCCAATCCAACAGCGCATTTTGTGTTTAGGGTTGGTTAGCTCTTGATCATCCTTCACAACTCATCTTGCTCAGAATTGATCGGCTAAAACCTGTAAAACCCTAGTTTTCTAAAATCTTCCTTCCACCTCAGCACGTAGCTGTGTCACCGCTAGGGTCTCACCTGTTACACAGGCAAGCCTATTCAATAGGCAGAGACCTCGGTTGTTACTAAGTCCTCACCTGTGTCTCCTTATCCTCACACAGGTGTCTCACACAGCTACTACCTTTTGCATCTTAGGAGCACCTCTTACCTACTTCTTCTCATCTATCTTGTTTCTTCAGATGTCTTCAGGGTCTGAGAAATCTGACAGTGGGATGAAGTGGTCTGACCCAGAAAAGTCAAGCTTTGAGCTCACAATTTTAGATTCAGATCAAGAAAGAGAAAGGCTGAGACAGAAAGCAGCAGCAACTGAGAAGAAAAAGGCAAGCCAAAGAGCTGTCAGGGAGAGGAAAGCAACTGCCAAGAAAGCTGCTCAATCCAGCTCTGCAAAAAGGGTTCCTGCCAAGAGAACAAGATCCTCATCAGCTGTTGAGCATACTTCCTTGGGCAAGGAAGCAGCCAAGAAAGGAAAGAAAACAGTAAAGAAGAGTTCTAAGCCATCTATTGAAGATGTGGTGTTGCCAAGGGGCACACTTATCATCAGAGAGCCTGCTCCAGAGCCCCAAGTGTCTTAAGAAGACCTTGAGCATGATAAGTATATCCTTGATGAATTGGATGCCTTGGCAGCAAGGATCAGTGAAGCCACAGATGAGAAAACCAAGAGGCAGTTGACCACCATCTACACTGCCAAGAGCTTTGAGCTTTCAGAGGCTGCTAGGCCTGTTACAATGCACATCCCTGAACCTTCCAAAGAAGATAGAGCTCTCCTAAGGGAAATTGCTGATCTGCATAAGCAGCTACAAACAGCCACTTCATATTCAGCTAAGGTTGAGCTGAGAAAGAAAATTATTGAGACTCAGGAGAAAGTCTCAACCAGCTGTCTGGCAATGCCATATTCTAAACCAGTTGAAGTGAAGCACAATGATAGGGAACTCATCCATCAGATCAGTGAATTGATCCATAAGGCCAACTCTCTACCCTCTGGTCTTGAGAAGCAAGCAGTACAAGCTGAAATCAAGCTTAAATAAGGCCTTCTGTCCCCTGAGCTCAAGTCAGCTCGATCTTCTGCCTCTACTCAAAAATCCATGCCCAAGGGCCTGAGTTCAAGTCAAAGAGACAACATTCTTCTTCAACAAATCAATGAGCTGCTAGGCAAAGCAATGAGATTACCCAAAGGTCCAGAGAAAATAGCCTTGATGGCTGAAGTAAAGCTCAAACAAAGTCAAGTATCTGCTGCCAACAGACCAGTCTCTGCAGCTCCATCTGCTCCAAGCATCAAGAGAAAGAGAACTGATACAGTTGTTGTCATCAGTGAAGAACCTCCAGCAAAGAAGCAGTCAGAACCAGAGGTTGAAATCATCTCAGAAACCTCTCAGGGTTCCAAGCCTACAATGAAAGATCACCTGGACCAGCAGAAGGAAGCTCTCCAAGAAATTAAGAAGGAGATGCCACCACCTGTGTCACAGGTGGCCAGCCCAGCCAAGTCCGATCTACAGACTTACCAGAGGAGGAGCAGAACAACAGTGAGCTCTACAAGTGTAGAATCCCTCTCCTCTCTGGATGTGCAGAAGCAGATGTCTCCATCCCAGTTTCTTGTGTCTGAGGCTAAGGAACAAGCACCAAAAGAGGCCCAAGTGCCCTCATCATCAGTAAAGGCTGGATCTGTGAAGCCTACTGAACCTGCCAAATCACCAAGTCCACAGCTGTCTCAGCCAGCTGTGCCTCAGGCAGAAGAGGTTCAAGCCCAAGTGCCCCACCGGACTCCATCACCTGTGCCTCCGGCAGCTGACCCTGCACCTATTGCTCAAGCACCTGTGTCCTCTCCTGTGGCACAGGCACCTGACATAGCTGACCAAGAAGAAAGCTTAGAAAGCGAATCAGATGATGGTAGAGGAGTGTCAGTAACTCCACCAAGGGCCAGAAAACCTAGGTCTGATTCTGACAAAGATTATCAAGCAAAAAGCTCATCCCCCAGTGCAGAATCAGCCACAGAACCAGAGGAAGAAGAGGAAGAACATGAAGACAGCTCACCCAGTCCCTCAGCTGCAGATGATGACTTGGAATCCAAGTATCACTACATATTCTCATATGCTCTGAGAACTGAGCTTAACCAAATGGTATTCATCTCAAGAGCTGCAGCCAAAAAGCTTCCTAAGAGTGATTCAAAGAAGTCCAAGAGCAAAGTTGCCTCAATGAGCACCAGTACTTTTATCAAAATGAGGTCAATTTTCCTATACTTCTCTGAAGATAAGGAGTTCAAGGAACCATCTTGCTCAGACCCCAGATTTCACAATGATCATCAATGGGGTGTATATCATGAAATCCTGTCTTCGAAAGGATTTGTTGACTGCAATGCCATAGACTGGTCTGCCCTGAATGATCCCAGGCTGAGAACCCTGCCATCTCTGATTCAAGCCTCAGGCCTGGAGTTTATTCGTAGTCTTCAACAGGATTATGACCCAGAGATTCTTAGAGAATTTTATGCCATAGTCTGGGTTGAACAAAGCAACCAAGATGTTATGCTCTGGAAGACTAGAGGTCAACTTCTGTCAATAACAGCCCCCAGAGTTTAATAGTTTGTTACATGCACCAGTGGAATCTAGAATGCCCAATCTTTTCAAGCTAGAGCCAGTCTCCAATGCTGATAGAAGGAAGTTCTACCCTAGGAACTTCACTTTTCCTGCCAAAGCTCCTCCTGAACATGTCTATTTCAAGGGCATCACCATCACAGCTAAGCATCTTGTGAAGATCATCAATGTTACTCTTCAGCCCAAGGGAGGCAACACAGATGCTGTGTATAATCCAATTTGGCAGATCTTGATGCACATTGCAAAGAACCAGTATTTTGATGTAGCCAGATATATCTTTCATGAGATAGATGCGGTTCAGAAAAACAAGAAAGCAAAGCTGAGGTATGGATCGTACATCATGTACATGATCCTTCAACGCACAGGTCTTCTGGATTCAAACTTTGACATGACAGTGAAGATCATAAAGACCCAGCTCAGGCCTCAGGCTGATGACCATCCTGATGAGGTTGCTATGCCAGCTCTGTTTGGCGATTCTCCTAATCCAGCTGTGTCTACCCCCGGTGACATAGCTGCTCCCACAGCTCCTCAAGTGCCTGTCCCTCCAGTGCCAACGCCTGAAGTCCAAGTGCCTACCGGTGTCACAGCAGAGTCTTCTAAAACTGACCCAGCTGAGTTAGAAAACCCTAGGGGTTAGAGTCACTGGTGTGACACAGTTGTGTCACAGGTGGTCTAGCGCTCTATGACTCAGGTACATCTCTGTACCAGGGGAGAGCTTGTAAATGCTAAGGGACCTGCACTGCGATGGTTTGTCTGCTGAGTCAGAAGACTATCGAAGGTTCTCTCCATATTAGGGATCAGAGTAGTTGTATGCTGAGGGCATGTCATGTGCCAAGACTGGGCTGAGTAGTGCTGCTACGTCAATTAAGGGTTCACCTGTGTCAGCCTCCGGTGACACAGGTGTCGGTCTGCCCGAGCCGGTTATAGGTTGGGCGTAGCGTGCAGCTGTGTCACCGGTGCCTGTCACCGGTGGCTCACTTAATCCTACGTGGCAACAGTGTAATGGTCGGGTTCCTGTGAACCCTATATATAGGGGACCAGGGGAGGTCTTCGACCTCAACCATTCAAGCTAGCTCAAAACAGTAAAGCATATTCGACCGTTGCAAGCCTCTTTCACTTGGAACAAAAGCAAACCTTCCTAAGAGAGCTAGAGTTCTTGAGCAGAAGAACATTTGGTTCCTCCAAGATTCATTGCTGCTGAATCTATTACTCTTGGAGTGTCTACTCCTAGATGGGCGTAGGAGTTGCTGGTATCACCCAAGCTTGTGTGGGCTGAACCAGTAGTTTGTGAAGGTGATCTGAAGTCTACCTACTACAAGGCAAAAGGACTTCCACAAGCAAAGCAAGAGGCCTGATCGTCAGGTACTTGGAGAACAAGCGCGATTCAGTGCTGGCGATCTCTTCAGAGCAGCCTCTCCAACGGAGACGTACCTCTCTGAGAAGAGCAGAGAACTTCGGTGAAAAACACCTTGTCTCTGAGTACTTACTGCATTACTTACAGTACTTGCTATTCTTGCATGCTTGTGTGATCTTAGACTTATTCTGTTCATCTGTTGTAGATCACCTTTTTACCTGTGCTATCTTAGCTGTGTCTCAGTTGCTATTGATCATAACTCTTACCTGTGTTAGCTACCTGTTACACAACTAGTTAGGTTGCACCTTTCTTCTAAGTTTTAGCTCACCTGTGTTATCCACCTGTGTGACAGCTACGTGTTAAATCATACATAATATCTTGCCTGTGTTGTTCACCTTTTACACAGTTAGTTCTCCCTGCAACTAGTTAAGACTTAATCTGTTCAACAAAGTTAAAAGAAATAATTTTAATTAGCCTCCTATTCACCCCCCTCTAGTCAGCACCTTCGGTCCTTTCAGAGATTCATCAACCACATCGTTGCTGTCCCTTTCAAGGCGGTCAGGAGGTAGTTGGCCATAACCTTCTCGTTACCACCTACAGCTTCGATGGTCGTAGTGTAGATTTGTAGAAATTCCATAGGGTTTGTGGTGCCATCGTATGTTTCCATCGATCCAGGCTTGAAACTGGACGGCCATCGTATGCATCGAAGATCTTGCGTGAAGGCTTGGCACCCATTGATGGTTTTTCGAGAAGGTGCGAATTTCCTGCTATCCGGAGTAGGGGATCACTCTCGACTTGGGCTTCGGTGCTTCAAGGCGTTCCGAGCTGGGGAACGTCCTCGCTGATTTCTTGAGTACCTGCGTCGGTCGAGTTCTTCGCATAGGTCTCGGTAATGGCGATTAGCTATGGGTGGAGGGTGGTAACCTTGACCGGACCGATCGGCTTCCCGATTATGCCTGTTCTTGGGATGCCCTCCCTCTTGATCATATTGTTCTTCTTGATCTGATTCTACTCTAAGTACGCAGGGAGGAGTCTTTCTATGATTGGAACTATGGGTAGCAGACATCAATCGAGAGGATTCTGCTTGCGCCAGAGCTTGTTGCAGTTCTACCCCCAACTGTTGTAACCATCGTTCTCCATCAGAGGTAGCGAGATCAGTTGTCGAAGGTCACGAGAGTAGGTTACGGTCTTCGGAGAGCCTCCGAGTAGTTCGTGAC